>VNJT01009576.1:0-27770 GCA_008042655.1 Drosophila burlai | reverse complement strand
ACGGATGGCTCAAAATTGGACAGCCGGGTGGGAGGAGGTATATACTCCGAGAACCTGGGAGTTAGCGTCTCTTTTAGGCTACCCGATCACTGCAGCGTCTTTCAGGCGGAGGTTTACGCCATCAAAGAAGCCATTGATCAGCTCCCCCCTACCAGGGTCAGAGCTCCCATATGCATATTCTCCGACAGTCAGGCTGCCCTGAAGTCACTTGAAGCCATCTCTTCAAACTCGAAGACCATTAACGCCTGCCGCAGATCTCTTCACGAGATGGCGGAGCAGTACGACCTCCACCTCATATGGGTCCCAGGACATAGGGACATCGAGGGCAACTGCGCTACCGATGAGCTGGCCCGGCAGGGTACAACCTCCCCTCTTCACCCGGAGAGGGAGTCAGTTGACATGCCCTTGGTCACTCGCAGACTTCTCTGTAAGGAGTACTTCCATCTCCTCGCGGACTGGAAATGGGATAGCCTAATCACTTGCCGCCACGCTAGAATGATCTGGCCACGCCGATCAGCGAAACGCTCAGTGGAGCTATTTTCATTAAGCAGGGAAAGCTGCGCCCTTGCCGTCTGGGCTCTCACTGGTCACTGGCTACTTGGAATACATGCGTCCAGGCTGTCAGTGCACCATAACGACTTCTGTAGAAGCTGTAGGGATGAGGGGGAGGAGGAGACCGTTCTTCACCTACTGTGCCTACTATGCGAGACATCACCTAGGCAGATAACCCTATTCATCCAAGGATCGGGTTGGTAATCTCTCAAGTAGGATTGATCATCGGCCCATGAGAACCTGCACTGGACGGGAGATCTAAGCCTATGCGGCATGATAAAGAGCCTCCCTTGGCTCAAGTGGACGGCCCGACTCTAGAAACCGGTCGTCACCGCCTTAACTTAACCTAACCTAGATATCACTGAAGTTATTTATTTATTTATTTATTTCGCCAACGGTAAACCTTAACTGGCTACTTAACTATATCTTAACTAACATTAATTGAGGCGAAATATTGGAAAAGCGCATTCTTAATTAAGTTTCTTGGTGAGCATGGGTCCAATCGCATGTTTGGTGGCAGCTTATTGAAATAAATTAAGGCTCTAGTAATAGGCTCATTTAAAGCGTAATTTGTCCTACATATTGGCACGAAAAATGGCAATGGACAGGACAATCGAGTTTGCCTGAGATGAGGTCGAAAATGATAAATAGACTAGCCACGATTCGCCTGTCATGTAAGGATGACAAATGCACAAGACGACATTTGGCGGAGTAAGAGGGAACGGGATCATGGAAATTCAGGGCAAACCATAGAAACTTTTTCTGAATCCGTTCGAGGCGGTGAGAATGTATATCCCCGCTTGGGTTCCAAATAAATGAAGCGTACTCAAGCTTAGACCTCACAAAAGAAAAAAATTAGGGTCAGCTTGGTATAAGGGTCAGTGAATTATTCAAAAAATAGTTAGCTAAGGTCTATAGCTTTCCATGTATATGCACATGTTCGCATAAGCTCCAGGTAAAAAGATATGTGAAAAAGTGTGTCCACAACCATTACCCTAAGCAAACAAAGAATACACAGTGAGAAAATGTATTAACAAAACAGGGTTAAAGGAAAAATAAATTATTAAATAAATTAAATATGTATTAAAAAACTAAATAAAACAATTATGATAACACAGGCCGACAAAATCAGCTCGACCCTCTGACCCAGAAACCAGTATATGGGGCGTTCCACGCAAAATTTGCCACCAAAATTTTTTTTTGCTTCTTATATTTTTTTTTCGGTTTATTGCTTGAAAATATTCGATACGTATTTTTTTATTTCATTCTGATACTTGGAATTTTCGAGAAATAATTTTTTAAAGTTTCCCGTTTTTAAAAAAGATACTTTTTTCAACCGCATATACTGAGAAAACTAATGAAGATGCAATAATTTGTCCAAGACATGAAACGTGCGCCCTTTCCTTAGCTTTCCAATAAGTTAAACTAAAAAAAAAAAAAAATTTTTTTAATGAAAAAAAATTAAAATTTAACAAAAAATTAAAAAAATTTCAAATTTGGACCTAATTTTTTTTTAATTTTTTATTTTTAAAAGGTAGCCTTAAGGCTTCTTTAAATCCTGTGAAATTTTTGAATCACCGCTCGCATGGTCGGAGCCTTAAAAAGATACGAAATCAGTTAAAATTAATCGGAAATGATAGGAAAAGATGCACAATTCGCGCTCGCGGTACGCTTCGACCACGCGAGCGGTGATTCAAAAATTCACTACTCCCAAAGTATTCATTTCTCCACTCTGAAATTTTCACAGGATTTAAAGAAGCCTTAAGGCTACCTTTTAAAAATAAAAAATTAAAAAAAAAATTAGGTCCAAATTTGAATTTCTTGTAATTTTTTGTTAAATTTTAATTTTTTTCATTAAAAAAAAATTTTTTTTTAGTTTAACTTATTGGAAAGCTAAGGAAAGGGCGCACGTTTCATGTCTTGGACAAAATGTTGTATCTTCCTTAGTTTTCTCAGTATATGCGGTTGAAAAAGTATCTTTTTTAACAACGGGAAACTTTCACAAATTATTTCTCGAAAATTCCAAGTATCAGATTGAAATAAAAAAATACGTATCAAATATTTTCAAGTAATAAACCAAAAAAAAAAAATATAAGAAGGAAAACAAAATTTTGGTGGCAAATTTTGCGTGGAGCGCCCCATATACTTTATAGGGTCGGAAATGTCTCCTTCACTGCGTTGCAAACTTCTGGCTAAAATTATAATACCCTGCAAGGATATAAAAATATCTGAACTACATATTTCTTTTTCCTTTACGAAGTGCAGTTAAGACAAATTTTATATTTACATACAGTGCAATGTAAATACAATTACATAGTATAGTTGAAGGCCTAAAAGAATTGGGTTCACCATTTATGTTTTTTGAAAAAGCTACTAAAGGAATTACTTTAAGAATTGGTAAATATATAATTGTGGTAACGATCTTGTTTAAGTATGTATATTTTTTTTACAAAATGTTGTTTAAAATTTGTATGTCCTTATGTTCGCCCGTCTGACCGTTTCCAAGAAAACTAGTTCCTTACTTTGGAGCTTTCTGAGTGAAAATTCGCCTAAAGTCTTATTTCTATTCTCTGTATAAGTCGGACCTGTCCAAATCGGATCATTCTAACATATAGCCAGAATGCGGATCGGGAAATTGAAAGAAAAAATATTAGTTTGCCGTATTTTAGCATAATGTCAACTATGTACATACTTCGAGACATCTGCGCTTTTATTTATTTTACAAATTTGTTTAAAATGTCTGAGATTTCAAATTTACTGGAGAATACGAATGACAGACCTTTTCGAGAAATTATATTCTCCTAATTTCAAAGTACAGTTTTAAGAAAAACATCGTTAAAAGTTTAAATGATATTTACGAATATTCTGATGCATTGTAATAATTATGCATAAATTCATAAAATCAAATACAATTGATTAAAATCCGAAATAAGAATAAGAAAAAAAATTAGTCAGATGAGAGTTCTCATACAACTTGCTGAATTGCCTAAAACTTACATATGTACATGTACATATAAAGTATGTATTTGTAGAATATGCATACATACATACATATGTACAAAATGATCAATTAACTAGAAAGTTTATATGTACATATTTAAAGTTTACAGTTACACTTTTCTCTACATTTACCGATCATTATATAAAATAGAATGTTGAAAACCTGCAGAGTAAGTTATTTTTCTAACAAGAAAGAAAACTAACTTCGGCAAGCTGAAGTTTAAATACCCTTGCAGTAAGTATTTAAAATTTGGTATATTTAAGGATTGCGGGTCTTTCGTGTGTTCTTAGATAATATAAATGTTAAGCGAAACATGTTGACAGTGAAAAATGTTGCGCAACAACTAAATGTTGCTAGCAACCAAGCTTTCAAACTAAATTAATTGATATATGTATGTACATATTCCTATGGCAGCTAGTAGTTCGATCTTGATCAAATTAAAACCGAAATTCTAGAATAATACAAAATTGCCATATCTTAAGGCAGCTTACTTCGTCAAGCCGAAGTTTAAATACCCTTGCAGTAAGTATTTAAAATGTGGTATATTTAAGGATTGCGGGTCTTTCGTTGCTAGCAACAAAGCTTTCAAAATAAATTAATTGATATAGATATTCCTATGGCAGCTATAAGACATACTAGTCCGATTTTGATAAAATTAATTCTAAAATAATACAAAATGGCCCTATTCAAATTATATTATTATAAATATGATACAAATTGGCAAAGTTATAATTTTTTTTTTTTCAAAAATTTCCTATCGTTCCTATGGCAGCTATATGATATAGTTGTCCGATCCGGCCCGTTTCGACTTATGTAGTAGTGAGAGCATATAGAAGACTATCTGCAAAGTTTCCTTCAGATAGCTTCAAAACTGAGGGACTAGTTTGCGTAGAAACGGATGGACAGACAGACAGACAGACGGACATGGGGCTAGATCGACTCGGCTGTTGATGCTGATCGGAAATGTCTCCTTCACTGCGTTGCAAACTTCTGACTAAAATTATAATACCCTGCAAGGGTATAAAAAAGATTTGAATTATAACAAAATATTCTTTTTGTTTTTTTCCTGAAAATTCTGTTTGTTTTTCTTTTAAAACATTAAATATGCACCATATTAGCATTTTCATAGAAAACAACCGAAAAGTATTTTTCAAAATTGGATAAAAATTGGGAAAATATCCTCAAAAAACATTAATTTTCCAGTACAAAATTTACTATTTATCACACCATATAGTTTGACCACTTAATCGAAAGGTAGTAAAATTACCTTTCATTTAATATGAAAAATATGTGCGGTCGGACATTTTTGAGGAAAAAAATTATAACTTTGCCCGTTTTTTAAATCTTTTCGTATAATTTGAGACATAGTCATTTTGTATTATTCTAAATTAACAATTTTAATTCTATCCAAATCGGACTACTATGTATATCATATAGCTGTCGTTAAATGTAACACAAAATACAAAACGTTGAATCTAAAACTGTAACCATCAAACTGTAAATGTAGTTTAATAGGTAAACGTAAAATCCGAATTTGGTGAATTCATAATGATGCGATTGTAAGCTGCAAGGATATTCAAACTTCGGCTTGCCGAAGTTAGCTTTCTTTCTTGATTTTAAGTTGAAATTGACAAATTGTAAATTTTTTAATTGGAGTTTCATGTAGTGGATCAAATGGAGCGTAACAAATATTTAGGAATCTGCAGATTGGATTTGATTAAAGGTTTCGATGGGTATTCTCCACCTATACAGATCATAAAAACCAAATAAAAAGTAAATGAATTTATAGATATTGAGTAAATGGATTTCTGCTGAAATTTTATTGAAATATGAGAACATTTGATAAATATTCGCTTTATCAGACAGTAATGATTCATGTTTCTATCTTTAATATAGTTTTATATTTTAAAGCTTGGGCGAATTCGAATTATAAATAACGAAATAATCTTGAACTCTTTAAACCTATTTTTGAATATGTTAACCAACAATTTAATGAAGGTCAGAGAAATAGGTAAGCATTCGTACAACGCGCTTATGTAAGTCAAATATATTATTTTTTTTTAGAATAATTAGGTGCAATACAACTCTCTTACGTTAGCTTAAAATCAGCATCCAACAGAATTTAAGTTATATGTAGTTTGAGTGGATTATTACTTTATTTATTCCGTGCTTGGCACGAATCCTTGTCGACGGACATCAATATACTAACCTACAGACTAAAGTTTTTCATTATCATAATGAACCTACTTCTGAAACAACGTTTTGGCAATTTTAAATATGCCTTTGTATGCCGAGCTAAAGCAATGCATAGTCCAGAAGTATGATCGCCATAATATTATTTATACGGTTTATTTTATTTTATTCTATTCTACGCAAATGCAAACCCTAAATACAAGTTTTTTGTATTTTTGTAAGTTATACATATATTTATAAGAACTACATTTATTGAAATTTTTATGAAATTTTTTTTAATTGTGATCCAGTTTTTTTTTATTTTTTTATTTGCTGATCTGCTCACTGAGTAGGGCAAAAATACTGAAACTGCAGCACTGGGTGCGATTTTTTAAGAACTCGATAGTTATTGGCAAAAGAGTAAAAAGTAGGTACCCAGGCGCTGTTACTTAAATCGTGGCTTGATTTAAAACTTTTGTTGTATGTACGTTTGGGTATACTAATTCTAGTCAGAAGTTGCAATACAGAGAAGGAGACATACTCGACCCTATAAAGCAGCAAAAGCTGAGTCGAACTGCCTTCCTATGGCAGTCTGGCTATTTATATAGCTATATATATGGCTATATTTAAGTTATCTGACTTAACCCTTGCAGATAGCATTCACTCAGCCAACTATATTATAAAGCTGCCGTCGGAATAATCGGTAAATTATAAGAAAGTAAGGAAAGAATTCATTTCTATGTTCTTAAACAAATTTCAACCTTTGAAAAATGTGAGATAAAAGTGTTGGTGTCGCCATAGAATAAGCTGGGGATGCTGATCAAGAATATGAAATCGGAGATGCCTCCTTCTGCCTGTTACATTCATTGTTGGTTGGCTAGCTTTATGGATAGTGGGTAGAACAATTATGCACCTTCAGTAAGTTTAAAGGCAATCTATGCAATCTAATCAACGGTATACAAACTTCGGCATTCCAAAAATAGTTTCATTTCTGATTTCAATTTGATTTTAACTTTTTTATTTTACACGAAAAAGCGTTGTATATACGTTATTTACTACTAAGATAATACGGTAATAAACGGACAAATTGGTAACCAAACAAAGGAAAGCAAGCTATTTTTGGTTTGCCAAATTAAATGCAATTAGATAGAAAAAGGATTCTGAGATAAAAATATAAAGCATTTATATTTAAAACATCTATAAATTGTCCGATCGCTCTTGTGGCCACTAAATTATATAGGTATTCGATATTAATAAGTTTAAAACTTTATAACAATAAATTATATCTATAATTAACTATATCCTAGCGCCTTTATGACATAGTGTTTCTATCTAGCCCTTTCCGAGTTATATAATAATATTCTAATAATAATAATATAAATAAGATAAAATGCATGTTTTAGAAAGCTCAAAAACTGAGATACTTGTGTGCGTAGAAACATACGTATATGGCTATGTAGATGAACTCGACTGTTGATGCTTATTGAGAAAATATGTACATACATATGTATGTACATAAGCAATACAATAGGCGGAAATTCTGTTAGACCATTCGAAAAAGAATAAAGTTTTTATTTTGAGGCAAGAAAAAACGTTAACTGTAATTATAATTAAATAGAAAAATGAAAAAAAATATATATACATACATACATACATATGTATATATGTACATGTTGTTTTTTTTCTTTTCATTCGGAGAAAAACGTAAAAATCATAAGTTGACAAATCGTGACGAATAGGGTTAATAATGAAAGAGAATAATATAGTGAAGTGTTGTTTTTATTATTATTATTTTTTTTTTTTTTTTTGTTTTTTAAATAAATAGGGTTTTTTTTGTGCTATTTACGCAACATATCGATATGAAGAAACTAAGAAACAACATTTTCAATCCAAAGAGGGCAAGACAGTAATACATTTATAGCATTTGTCTTCTGCCCCATGTTCCCCTAAAGGTAAAAACTTGTTTCAGGTCAGACCCAATAAAATGTTCAAAAAATGTCTTGAAAAAAGTTTACCGAATACGGAAAGTATGTTGTTGAGCAAGGAAACCTGTCATCCTTCTAACACTCTCAAAGCAGACAAAGCTGGCAGTTGTCATCTATTTTTAACTAATTAATCAAAAATAAGTAAACTGGAGCGGTGAAGATTGGAGGGGCCGGGCGAGGCGATAAGAGGTGAGATGAGGCGGAAAGTTGGACGTGGGCTTCTCGAAGTCTGGAATCTTCCGCTTGGCCAAGTGCAACACGACGTATGTGCCCTGCACTCCCTTGGTAGAAGCATATGTACTTGCCCTATGTTGTGTTCCCTTGTAAATTAAGTTCACATATGAAATTATGCGAGATGGGATGGCATGGCCCTGCCTGGTATAGCCGCCGGCTCTTCCTCATATGTATGTTGGGGTTTCGCAAATGTCGCGCATCGTTTTCTCGGAAAAAGTCTGAAACACTCTGCTCTAATTTAAAACAAACCTTGGCTCTGCTTTAGTATTTGCCGCCATCGTCATTAAAGACATTTATAAGACAGCCGCTGCTTTACCAACTACCAAGTATTTCAAAGCTTAGTGAGGTACCGCTGCGAATGTCTCAGTCCTGGTTTCCATTATTTTTTTTCAACCAATAATGCTTATTTTCTTAAAATTTGCAGCAGCAGAGCGCAAGATTTCTTGGGCCCGGCGCAAGGGAGAAAAGTCCAACACCACCTGTAGCACATCAAGGGAGCAATCAATGTGGCAGTGCTGCAGGTGCAAATAATAATCATCCATTGTTCCGCACGTGCTCCTCGTCCTCGTGTCCGGATATTTGTGATCACAGTACAAAGCCATTTAGCACTGCATACGCAACCGAGTCATTCAGAAGGTAAGAAACCATTTCGCCCCTATGGCACCCAACTGCGAACTTCACCACGAAATATTGGTTCCTGCAGCTATGAGACCGCTGATCGCGCCACCATCGAGGACTCTACGGCCAAATTCTCGATCAGCCGCAGCCGGACGGACTGCACGGAAGTCAGCGACGAGACGACGTCGGGCATATCATTCAAAACGGAACCGTACGGACCACCCAGTAGCCCCGAGTCCACCAACGATAGCAAAATAGTACGCAACCTCGATGACTGCGCCGGCTGTGGGCGGAAAATACAGGTAGGCTTTCTGAATAAGGTACCTGATTTTGAGCCTAAATATAATATAATATATCGAAAAAATCGGACTTTGGAGTGTATATTGTAAACCGTGTCCCCAAAGGGTGTTAGAAGGGAATCTATGTAACAGACAGATCAGCATTTAAAATCAGAATTCAAGCTCATAGCAAAACCCGCTGATTTTCTGGCTAGGCTATAATTTAAATTAAATATATGTATGTATATTCAATAGATATTCTATAATTAAGATTTCCAATTTAAATTATTGTCTAAAAATGAATTCGAATTAATGTTTAATTTAAAATCAAGGAATTTAGGCCCATGCTTATACTATTGCACTTTTTCCGATCATTCATACGTAAGCGGACAGATTTGCCTAAAAAGAAAACGGTATTTCTGTATTATAAATACTTGTCAAAGCAGGAACAGACAGATCTGTGCTGAAAAACAGTACTTATGAATGAAATCTACTCACAATGTTAAGGTCACGATTAGGTCAAAATGTACATTAGAAAGATCTTTTTCATTTCAAAAACTTAGTAACCACATTTGAGTCTGTTTCGACTCTTCTATCATATTAACACATTTGCACTTTTAACTGTTCCGTCGGAAAGAAATAATCGACTCGGCTTTTATACGAATTTTCGGGTCATAAACAAATTAAAATCTAAGGGATAGAATCCTGATTGACCTACTAATATATTTAGAATTTTTAATTTAATAAAGATATATGTATATTGTAAATAATAAATCCATTTACCATTCTCACATTTTTAAGCATCGATTGCATTAAGGGGTCATATACCTTTTTTTTTTTTTCAAAAAATCGAAAAATTTTTGAAGAAGAATTTTTGAATAAAATTTTTAGAGCAAAAAAAGGCAACTTTTTAAAAAATCGTTTCTGTTTACAGAAAAAAACGAGATATTCCAAAAAGGAATCGTTCACGAACAAGATACAACTTTGTTCTGTTTTTTGATTTCGGTTGACCTCCTGACCTTCAATCGTAGTCACCGCGACCCTCTAAAAATAAAAATGATTTTGGTAGAATCGCCATAACTCCGTTATTTATTTATATTTTTTCAAGAATAATAGCTTCCTTTTTTCTTCAAAAGATGTGCTATCAATATATATTAACATTTTTGTAATAAAATTACTGCTACATATTAAAAAAAAAATCCAAAGTTTGCTCAATTTTTCCGCTGAAAAAGGTACATAACCCCTTAAATCGGAGTTGAACCTCACGGTTCACGGAACCGAATAAAAGAAGTCATTTTTTAAATAAAAACCATGATCAATTTTCGGTTTCCTTCTTTTTTGGAATGTTTACTTTAAGGAATCACACTTTTGCATGTGTAAGAGTCATTTTTCAATCAGCAAGGCGACTCAAAATCTACTCCTTTAGTTCACATCTAGTTTTATTTTGATTAATCAAATTAGTTTAATATGAACGAGTCATATTCGAGTCTATTTTTAATACCCACTCTTGTTTGAATCTGCAAACTCGAATGAAAACAATATGAATAGTGTACAAAAGTTAAGTTCCTTCAAAAAACATAAGCAAACATGAAGTGATTTTGCAGTATACAAGATATAAATTTAAATTATTTCTTATTTCTTCACTGGAAAATATATATATAGCCCCTAATCGTCCGGATGAATATATTTATGTTATTTAATAAAATTTGTTGACCTTCCTGCAGGATCGCTTCTACCTCTCCGCTGTGGAAAAACGTTGGCACGCCAGCTGCTTGCAGTGCTATGCTTGTCAGCAGCCGTTGGAACGGGAATCCTCATGCTACTCACGTGATGGCAACATTTATTGCAAAAACGATTATTATAGGTAAGTCGCCAAGCCGAGGCCGAGACCGAAGCCGAATCCGAATCCGGATCAGAGCAGCAGCTATTGAGGAAATATGTTCCACCATGCGAGGGAACGCGGGCGCAGTGACAGAATCTATGGTTAGAAGCCAGTCGCCGGATGGTGGGACACATGGGCCGATGAATCAGATAAAGCCGCAACAGCATGCCAAGACATTGAGTAGAAAATGATTTCCAAACACGCGACTGAAGTATTTATGCAAGCGGCTCCCCTAAGATCCGTGCCCATCATTGTTTTGCATCACTGTGCGAACGCGATCGCGAATTCGAATGCAAAAAGAAGCAGACCGCGACGGAGGCACCAGCGGTAGCTCATACTCTCGTCCGCCGGCTGAGTGGCCCTGCGTGTGTTATGCTGCCTGCTTCCCCCCACTTTCTGGAGGACGTCCGTTCACCCCTCGGCCCAGCCAACGCACTCTAGCCTAGGCCGATCTTTATGAGGTTGAAGGTCGAACGCTCTGCCGGCGTTGACACTTCTTGCTTAGGTTGGTTCGGCAGGAGCGCACACAGCTGCCGCAAGATGCAGCAGTCCGATTTCACGAACCGAAGCAATCACGCGAGCTACTAAAACACGTTATAATTACACCAGGTTGTAGCACACCCACGAAGGTTGTGGGCCTCTTAAATTTTCTTTAATTGTGGGACACCACTAATTTGTCTGCGAACTTTTCGGTCTGGGAATTGGGCACCCGGTCAGGCGAAGGGCGGTGAGGGCGTCGTAGGCAACACCTGTTCTGCGGCAACTCTGCTGTTCGTCACCAGTCTTGGCAGAACCCTCGGCATGCCGTAACGTACACCCAGTGCAAGTCACGCTCGTCACTTGTATTTCCTCTCTAATGAATCTTGTGACATTTATTGCCGCTCCATATTTCAAAGTACTCGGCATCACCGTCGGCCATCGGTTTGTGAGGCGCAGTCGAAGCCCGAGTCTGCAAGTGTCTGCCGGATCTGGGGTCGCGCTCCCTGTAATGTAGGGGTTTCATGGGGCTGATCCCCCGAATCCACCACCGCGACCGCCGCGCTCCGCTGGCACTCACACACTCGGGAAGTCGTAGTATAATTCGGGGAGACGGAGACGGCGGCGGGATGGGGACGGGAGCCGCCGCCCTGTCATGTCATACACAATCCATTCCGCCGTAATGTTTCATTTCGTTTCATTCCGGCGGCCTTTGACGATGCTGCTCTCGCTGCTGGGCATTATCAATCACTTCGAATCCCGCGGTCGCGACCCTCCCCTGCACCATTCCCCCATATTTTCTGTTGATTTATACTGCAAATGTCAAATATGACAGCGGGTCCGCGGGATCCGTCGGGGCCAGGAGCGGTGAATTTATGTCATCTGCACCGTTAACTGGATGTAAATCTATCGCGTTCTCCGCTCTCCGGGCGAATTGAAGCTTCATTGAACGCGAGTAGGCGCTTCTAATGAAATAAAGTCATATTTTGTCAAAACTGAAAAACACAAACAGCGCGTTACGACACGTATACATAAGATATGGCACACAAGTGAGAAGATGCTTGCGACAGACTTTCCCAAAAGTCTATGCATCGCTTAAATTACATGTAACAGTTGCTATGTAACAGCTTGTTTATACCAAATGCGGTAAGCAGGTCTTTGTAAGAAGTTCTTTTATTTGGAATAAATGACAATGCTTATTTAATTTTTTCTTGAACTCATCAGTATTTACGCGATTTATACTTAGCATGTATTTAAATGATTATTTTGTTTTTGTAGGACTCACTTTGTGTCTATTGGTGTCATAATATCAATACTCTTCATAATTGTCAGCTGGACTTAAAATAAATATACACTTGCAGGACTCACTATTCGATCATCAGTATTACTATATACAAGCTGACCAGAGTACTTTTCCGCTTCAAGGCGGATATATCAAAAATGTAGTTTTTAAATAATTAAAATGCATTCTGTGCTTTGCATGCTTTCTGTCTTTCTGTCTGAAAAACGAGTTTAAAGTTTAATGTTCCAGTCGAGAGTATTGAAGACGTGTCACTAAAATAGCTATATCTCTAGAAAAAATATTTAAAATTTCGACTCAACCTTTAAAGGACACATTTTTGAAAGGTTAAGCTTTGAAAATATCAAATAAATCAACATAATTTTTTCAAATTTCTACACTAGAATACCCCCTTAAGCTTCTGATGCAGTTGATGCATTTTAACGCCTACTAAAGTCTGACGTTTTAGGACTGTGCAGTGCACCGAACCGCCTAGGCTGGTTTTGATGACGCGTGGAGTGAAGAGTGTCACTGTCACCTTGTTTCTGCATATTTTGTGGACAAACCTATGGGACGGAGTACCTTAACTCATGGTCAACGAATGGTCACTGTTTCATCCTGGCTGTCTGGGCTTATCTATCGTGATTATGTTTTGCTGATGGCGCAGAACAGATAAGACGGCTGCAGCAGCATCAGCTGCAGGAGCTCCACTGGCAGTATTATACTGTTTTTCGGGCCGGGAGGCAGTGTCGTAATTTCTATTTTATGGTCCTCCTCATAAACTGGAAACAAACAAGTAAGCAGCAGCAGTGAAAAGGGCTCGCCTTTGAGATACCCGGTACCCAAGGCTGTGTGCATCAAGTTTAAAGTCAAGTCCAGCTTGAAACTCTCTAAAAAGTACATTAGATGGATGCAGATAGAAGAATTTTATTGGGTAATCCCATGCCGATCTGATTATTATATTTCATCCGTTTTTAATCAAATTTATGAGTCCGTTACACTACGTATTGTTTTTTTTTTTATGTTGAAAAGGTATTACTTAGTACAGAAGAGGGATCGCACATTATATTCGGTTGGCTCTGATTTATTATACACTCCTGCCCAGAATTATACGACACAACAAAATCAAGTATACAGAATGAAAGCTTTATATTTTCTGCTTAAAATTAGATCTTCTTAGCTCTGATTGCATCTTTCGTTACAATCAGTAGTAAAAGAAGCACAAA
Organism: Drosophila burlai; assembly: GCA_008042655.1. Taxonomy (NCBI): domain Eukaryota; kingdom Metazoa; phylum Arthropoda; class Insecta; order Diptera; family Drosophilidae; genus Drosophila; species Drosophila burlai. Next base: position 14,066 of record VNJT01009576.1, on the reverse strand, counting down.
AGCCCGATTTTCGACATACCTCCGGTGTATTGATGCTCCGAAAATATCAGAGGACGCTCCTCCAATACTGCTATATATTCTCTACTATTCATTCGTGAGCTTGTTAAAGACAAATCAAGCATTCCATAAGAAATGAACGCTCCCCAAACCATTGCGGATCCGCCTCCAAAATTCCGCTAGGAGAACATAAGTGGATCCTTTCGTAAATCCCTACAATAGTGTCGAAATCCATCTGGGCCGTCTCCAAGTTATTTTCAACAAATTGAAGCCGTGCAGTTTTGTGGTGTGGTTTTAAGAACGGAGCCTTCTTTAAGACTCCTCTCACAATGCACTCCGATGATTGCAGCGTCCGCCAAACAGTCATTCGTGACACAGGCTTACTGCAACTTGTCGCATGTGTGGAGCACGAGGCAAACGAATTGCTAGCTTTTCTCGATAATGTGAATTTTATCGCTGTCGGACAACTTGGTTTTCTTCCACAGCTTCAATGCACACCGTATACAACCGGATTTAACAAAAATTTTGTGATGACACAATGTTTTAGACCAATTTTCTACGATATTTGGCTTACATTAAACCTAACATCGTTGGAGGCATTTATTCTTCCCCTTTCCCCGTCGGATAACAAACTTCCATGTTGCATTTTATAGCAAATTGATTAAATTATTAACAAAAATATAAAAAAAAATTTTTGAAACCGAATAATCCGCAATAATCGAAATGTGTCGTATAATTTTGATACAGTTGCAGGAATTACGAAAAACGGGCATTTGTGCTTAATTTACTGCTGCTTGAAAACGCAAGATGCAATCAGAGATAAAAATATCTCAATTTAAGCAGAATTGATAAAGCTTTCATTCTGTATACTTGATTTTATTTTACAATAGTATGCTTCCCCATCAACCTTCGAGGGTCGAAACTAATATTTTCGAGGTGTCGTAAAATTCTGGGCAGAAGTGTACCTTCAAGATATGTTATGATATCACCTCGGCACATAGGCCGAGAAAATGTCTTAATATACCATTCTTGCAGTGGGATTTAGTTACAGTGACCTGAAAAGTACACAAGTGGAAGAAACAAAAAAAAATTGACATAAAATGCTTACAGTTTCAACAGGCTCTCAAGCGAGACTATTTAATTGTGGCCAGCGCGAGCAAAAGCAGGAGACTCGAGCACCAAATTTATGGCCCCTCTAAAACCGTCTGTTATGCAATAAAATAATTTCTCTGCCTTGCAGACAGCAGTGGCGTATCACCCTTCACGTGGAAAAGCATAAGAAAGAATTCATTAAATAAATGGAGTGCAAGAAGAGCTTACATTCAGCTGAAACCTCTGCGTGATAAAATTGAAATCTACAAACGATTCTATCTTTCGTTGGGGAAGTCACCAATAGCATGGAATCCCATCAAGAGATGGGCAGATATGGGTTTTGATGATGTGGTTGGAAGAAACAACCAACGATCATACTATTTTCGCAGACAAAAAGGCTGAGAACAGCGTTAATTTTTTATGGTCACTTGTCAGTGATTTCGTGTAGCGCCACAAATAGTTACAATGGGCAAAATAAGTCATCAATCCTTATCTTTCGGGTGTAAGTCTTTCGGTATCACCGTATACGAGATCAGTAACTTATATCTTAAAATAAAATAAATTTGTACCATTTTAAATCTTATTTGAATCGGACCACTACGTAATATAGCTTAATGTTAATTATTTAGCTCATTGCTATTTAATTTTTTGAAATATGAATATCCATATCCATATATATTTATAATATTTATAAATCTTTGATACATTTCCATTAATACATAGCTTGGGAATTAAAAATATATACCCTCACAATTTCAGAGAAAATTATAGAGAAAACAACTATAAATCCTTTTACCATCAATAAACATATATTTTATAGTTTGAGCGAGGTTGTATGCATGTTTGGACATCGAAGTGCGAAGTGCGAATCGCAGCCACTGTGGCAGGTTTCTCGTGAGTCTTGCATCGCCGTCGCTCGCTTGACTGCCCATCGTCACAACTTAACCTTTCTACTGCCGCCTGAATTCCCGGGCACTTGTGTTGGAAAGAAGAGCATATAAACTCAGGGGCATCGCCATAATAAAAATGTTTAATAGGCATCTTAAGATATCATTTAACGGCGAATTTATGCGCAAATGCCCCATTCCAGTATGACATATAATGTCTGGGAGTAGTAAGGGCGTTCCACAAAAAACAGACTAACAATAGGTTGGTAATCTAATCAGCTTGGCTATAAAATTATAGACACAATTTCACTGGATATGGTCATGGGCTTGACCGTGCGTTTCTTGGAACCGGAAGAGTCCTATTAAGAAACGCTTAGAAATGCAAATGCGATGGTTAATGTAACTCCAAAGAGTGGCTTGTTCTCTGAGTGGCTGCGGTTAAAGCCACTTTGTTGTGACCACACCGCACATCAGCTTCGGCAGAGGGATAGCTCCGGAAGAAGGAATCCAGCAGGGTGACACAACTAATTTTTCAGCTGATTTAACACCAAAAAACATGCGCTTTTTTCGATCAATTCTTAACCTAGAACGCTTGCAACTCTAGTCATAACAAAACCAAACATACGAAACTTAAATGCAAATAATTATTGTATACGTTTAGGCAGACGCCAGCCGAGAACCTAGAATCGAATTATCGCCCCGGGACGTCGTCATCGGTTCGGCGAGCAGAAGAAGAGGGATGGGGTTAGGATTAGGGGCCAGGACTACTCAAAGCGCTCTCACGGTGCCCAGCAGCAAAATTGTTGCCATCGCTGCTAATGGGGTGGTAGAAGGGGAAGGATGACGCTGTTCCGGCGGACCGTCTGGGAAATCCGCTCTTGTTGTTTCTGGTATACTTATACGTGTGTAATCTGAAGAGCTGGGCACAGCGGGTGGCTCTTGGAACCTCATCGCTCTCACGTTACAAAACGTGGCCGCCCCGTTCACGTTCCCGAGCTCAGTTCCCCTTCTCCCTTTTACATATACATATGTACATATATTCGCGGCATTATCGCAGCGTCCAGCCGGGCCGCACGTCGGTTTACACTTCAACGTGTGTAGGGCAGCTCTTCCGCCTTATAAACAGAGCTGCCGCACTCCGGAGCTTTAGACGGGACTTCAGTCTCGGGCCTATCGATGGTCGGCAAGTGGCGGTGAGTGGCGAAGCGGCGCAGCACTTAGCCACGATTTGAAAGCATATCAGAGCGCTGCAGTTGTTTAATCTATTTGCTAGATCTTAGAGAAAACTTGACTTTTAAGTGTTGATCTGGAACTACACAGAAAAAATATTGTCTGCTACCAGAAAGGTTTTGTATACTCGGAAACGAACTCATTGCTATTACCTGTAAAATTGCTGGAATTCTCGTGTGCTAAAACTGTTCTTAAATGTATGTAGCTTAGGGCAATGGATGTTTTATTTTAGCCAAATAGTGATTAAAGCCCACGCCCAAGTACAACTCTACGCAACAAATTCTCTCAGCTTCAAATAGTATATAAATTGTATATAAACCCATAGGATCTGATGCAAAATTATAATTTTAGATATAAAATTCCAGGACTTTAATTTTAACTCTACGAAATGAAGGAGAATCATATTGACACAGCATTGTTCCATTTTATTTATGTGCCTTTTTTGTGTATGATAATCAAAATCGGATATATTTTATTGAGTTTTCTTTGTAAAAATTAAAATTAAAGGGCTAACAAGCTCACTTTTTGGAACAAAGTTTCTTTTCATGGTATAATTGCATTAGCTTTCTTTATATATAATTTTATTGATTTCACTTGAGTTTTGTTAAATTGAATTTTATGTTAAACAGTATTTCCTGTACTTTTTAATATGTATTTTGGTAAAAATGGGGTTCAATAGTACACAAAATAAATATTTGTATTGCTTTTACTTGTCTTCTATAGCCTTTTAATAACTAAAATGCAGAAAAAACTATTTAAGTGTAAACGTGAATGTAAGGTCAATTTTTTTATCAGTATAGTTTTATTATGATAAAGGTGTGAACCTTTAAAAACAACATGTAAGGAAGCTTTAGTCAAAATAATGTACAACTTATGTTTCCTCTGCCTATTAGTTGGTTTTTATTTAACTACTAAAAAAGTTATTTAGGATTTTTGTTTCTTTTAATCACAATCACATTCAGTAAGTCCTCAATCGATTTTTTCTGTGTACATAAAATGCGAGAACAGGCCGAGGACCAGGGTATCGGGTAATCTGAATACACCTGAGCCTACACTAGGACAAGAGACGCCCTTTAAGGTGTGTAGCGCCTCCCAAGGGTGAGGCGGACAAATAAAGCTACCAGTTGGGGTTGAATGGCTTCTTAGGAATGAGATCGGCAGCAGCTAAAGGTATAAACAATAAAAATAACAAATCCGTCCTAATATTTTTAAAAGCTTCATGCGTCAATAAATAATCCGGATATCACAATAAAGTTAAATCATTCCCTAAATAGGTACATTAATTTATTGTTTTTGATATAATATTTTCTTAGGCAGCAGATTATGTAGTCACAGGTGAAGGGGATATATTCGACTTTATATACTATATAAATCATTGATGAACATTTGATGAAATCTGTAAAATGTTAATTTATTAAAATTCTGAGCTTACGATGACATTACTGATCGCTTCTATGGTTTAGCTTCTTTTGATCTTATAGATCTTCTGCGTAACAAGGACAGAAGAGCAGATATGGCTAAATTGAGTCATATGGTGTTGCTGGTCCAGAATATGTACAAACACTTTGCGGGTTCGTAGATAACCCATTCTGCAACCAAAAACATTCCAATGTGCAGTAAGTTATAATACCCTTGTGCTTAATGGCTACTGGGCACAAAAAGATTAATATATAATAATTAATAGTTTTTTAGCTTGGTTGCCATAATCAAATTCTTAAGAAAATGGTTCCTGGCATAGATTTAATAGCATTTCAAAAATTAACCCCGTATCTTTCACATGGGCAGCTTCTGAAAATGTTAGTAGACGTTATACGAAGAGTTAAGAGTACGTTATCATAGGCAAGAGTATACAAGAAGAAACTTTAGGAGACGTCAAGGAGAATGGTGCAAATTTGATTCGGAGCACGACTGGAAGATAAACTTAAAGAGGACGGGAACGGGAACCGGGGAACGGGGACCGGAGCCACCAGAATGTATGTAAGAGTATCAGATTTCGAGCGCTTGAGAACATTCTCATATATTAGACGTTGTCACTTTGACATTTCGCCTGCTCTTTTACATGGCAATAATCATAATTCATTTTTCTCGCGCTCTCTCCCCCGCTCTTCGGGCAGATAAGGGGCGTGACACGGCGGTGGAAGTGGAAGGGGCGGAACGAACTCAACTCCGCCGAAACAGCGGTCTGTAGTAATTTTATGAGTTGGTAGCTGCGACCGCTTCTTCTGCATGTTTAATATTATTTATGGGACTTACGTCCCGCAAAGCAGCCAAGATATATTCATATGTATGTATGTGCATACATATGTATATGTACGTACAAGGGCACTTTTGCTTAGGGCTTGAGTGCAGACGGAACCCGAGCGAGAGATCGGGCGAAAGCCGCAGAAACCGCGTTTCGTGTACCGACAAGATGTGCGAAATGGCGATGTGACGAAAATCTCGACGTCACTTTCAAAATATTTTCAACAAAATGACAACACAGATCCAGAGCCGATCTGGAACGCGATCGGGAAAGACGAGGGGGTAGTGATGGGATGGAAAAGCCTCTAACAGTGCGCTCCCTATAAATATTATAAAGTCATTTGAAATGAAAATTGCCTCGGTGTCAGCCGGCTGCCCATTAAGGCTGTTTATTTTTGCCCAATTCCACCCTAGCACTTTGCAATGTGAGAATTAGTCTGTTGAGAGAGGCTGAAACTGAAGTATGCGCCAATTATTTTGATTAATGTCAAAGAAATCGCGTGTCCCGCGCATTTGATGTTGGTCCTCGTCCGTCTCCCGGCAGCCAGGAATAAGGTCTGGCGCACTTTCCCGAAGCAGCTTTTGGCTGGTTCCTTTTTGGCACGAAACCGGTGGACTCCCCAGTGATTACGGAACGATGCTGGTAATCTTTGATCTGTCATTTGCGAAAATAACAAGTATAAAAGCTACAATGGACTGCGATATACCCGGTACCCAAAGTTTTGTGCATCAAGTTAAAAGTGAATTACTTATTCAGAGTGCATCTTTCTCTCAATAATAGATAAAATGTCGGATATTATGAAGTCAATCAAAATAAATTGTTTAGAAATAACAATAAATATACAACATTTACATTAAAATTTTCGTTCCTCTTTGGCTGAAATTTTGGAATTGGTTTTTGAACAAATGATTTCTGTCTATGTCGCATGCAATTTCCTTACATTTTTGGGATTATCTTTATATATTATATTATATTATATTATATTAAAGATCAACAATTTGATAAAAAACTCGATTTTGAGCTAAATCGTTCCCTTTTGTGGATAGCCAAGTTTTTTTTTTTTTGTATTGTATTTTTTTGTCTTCTGACTACACTCATTTTAGCAAATCGAGTATACCCTTACAGGCTTCGAGTTCCCCAGCTTAAACATCACCCTGATTGAATTCGAGCCATAAATGTGCAGACGGTCTTCATCGTAGGATGACTATGAACATGATGAGTAGGCGTTTACTGGCCGCTAGGTTGGGGATTGTGCGGCAGGTTGTGGTCCGTCAGATTCGTGATTATCGACAGGGCCGACTGACAGTAGACGGTAGCTTCCTGCCAAACATGTGATTAGTGATTCCTGTGGGAAGCCCGACACAAAGCACGGCATGAGTTCAGCTTAATTTCTTTACTCCTCCGCACCAAATGATTAAGCTTGCTTAGATTTCGGGCATCTTTGCACCGATTGATAAAAGACAATCATTATTTCCATTTGCAGTTTTTTTGGTACTCGCCGCTGCTCCCGCTGCCTGGCCTCGATCAGCTCCACCGAGTTAGTGATGCGCGCCCGAAACCTGGTCTTTCACGTCAACTGCTTCTGCTGCACCGTCTGTCACACGCCTCTCACAAAGGGCGACCAGTACGGCATTATCGATTCCCTTATATACTGCAGGTAAGCCTCAAACATAATCCGATTCTTTCGAGTCCATCACTAACAGTCATCGCTTGTAGGACCCACTACAGTATAGCGAGGGAGGGCGATGCCGCATCTTCCAGCATGAGCGCCACCTATCCTTACAGCGCCCAGTTTGGGTCGCCGCACAACGACTCCTCGAGCCCGCACTCGGACCCCAGTCGGAGTATTGTTCCTACAGGCATTTTCGTGCCCGCATCCCACGTCATCACCGGCCTGCCACAGCCGGCGCGTCAGAAGGGCAGGCCTCGCAAACGCAAGCCCAAGGACATCGAGGCGTTCACCGCCAATATAGGTAGGTTGTAAATTCCCAGTACTTTCGCGACGCAACTGGCGATCATAAAAATGGCCAGCGTGTAGTTCGGGCCTTTATGGCCAGTGAGTTCAGCGGTTCTGGAATCGGGACTCAAGCTGGATATTGGCGCCATTGAAACTGAAGCACCAGTTTTTATGTGCCTAAATCGTAAAACGCGGAAGGTGCCGTAAAAGCAGCAAGACTTACAAGAGCCTTTGGATTGATTGCAGATCTCAACACCGAATACGTGGACTTCGGCCGCGGTTCGCACATGAGCTCCTCGTCGCGCACCAAACGAATGCGTACATCCTTCAAGCATCACCAGCTGCGCACCATGAAGTCCTACTTTGCAATCAATCACAACCCCGATGCCAAGGATCTGAAGCAATTGTCGCAGAAAACAGGTTTACCAAAGAGAGTCCTACAGGTGAGTGGGGTCAGCCGGCAGAACAAATTGCAGTCCCTCACCGGCATTTATCGGTTTCTCGCAGGTCTGGTTTCAAAATGCTAGGGCCAAGTGGCGCCGCATGATGATGAAGCAGGACGGCAGCGGCATGATGGAGAAGGGTGACGGTGGTCTGGACCTCGAAAGCATCTCGGTACACAGCCCAACATCGTTCATACTGGGCGGTCCAAACAGTACGCCACCCCATAACCTGGACTAACAGTTGCTCACGGGAAGCGGAGCCGGAAACAAAAGCGAAATAAACGTCGGTAGCAGACAAGAAGCTGGCCAAAACTTGCATATCCTATGCGCAAGTACCGGTTGTCCTTACCCGTATTCCAGTCAGTGTGACGGATCAGACTCCAGAGACAGCTTTGGAAAAGAACCGAGCCGATATAGTTGCACTCCATGCAAATAACCGATGCCTACTTATGTATGTATAACGTCTAAGGAATGCTGTTAGGCATGAAACATATACATATGTATAGCTGAATCAATGCGTGTTAGTTGTGCAATTCGGCAATTGCTTAGTTGTCGTTATGCCAGAACTTCAGCTTCCTGTGTTCAGAGCGCTCTAGGAACCACTTCTTTGAAGCAGCACTAGTGCTTCCTTCCTTCCGTGTTAACATTCATTTGTAAATATGTAATGGACCCTAACCTTGTGTACTTGCGTAGCAGACGATATTGTTAAATTATTATTATTTATAACATTCAAATACTTATGTATGTATATAACATTACGTATCATGCATATACATATTGATATGTATTTAATATTTATTGCCCAAATTGAATAGTTAGAGAAGAATTTTGTTTAGAGAACCCTCTCTATATAATATAGTGCATATAAAGTAGTATTATGGTGCATTAATTGCTTCGCCTCTGCTGACAAATAGAGATTCAAGCGCTTAAGAACGATAATGTCATTAGGTTGTTAGCAATGACGAATAATCGAAGCAATGAACACAGAAAGATTTGTACTTACAAATAGTTTAACCATAAGACGTACCATAGAAGCCAAATAAAAATTATTGAAACAATTAAAGCTGACTTTGCAAGATTCATTTGGTTAAATCCAAAATTACAAGCGTAAGTGAAACTTTACTGTTATACTTTTATTATTTAGTTTATCCTCGCGAAATTTTACTCTATGGGTCTGTTTCTATTTCTCTATGCCGACAAGTCAAAACTTTAATGATACGTTTTCACATTTTAGATTCAATGGAACAATAAGTTTAATACTCGGTGGCCATAGGGCATGACGGCATTTTCAACTCCATTAAGTATCACCAGACGAGTCGATATACAAGCCTCGTCCGACTTTGTGAAAAAAAAACGATCTCAGAAAGTAACATTTGCGCGCAGATCAAACTTCTTTTTAAAATTTGACCACTTCTGCCCCCAACAATCAAGAAACACAAAACTAAAGTATTGGTATAATTTAGTTTTTAAGTAAATCCATATCGAATACTACGTTTTTTGCAAAATTACTCTATATCAATTCAGATAATAAACAAATAATCACCCATGCTCCGGTAATCGAATTCGGTAAATTTTTACAATTTCGATTTGAAATCGTAAAATCGGTGCTCCGGTTTTCGAAATCGTAAAATTTGTACCGAATTGGAAAACGGGTACCTTTGTCTGGCCGAAATGAAAAGTAAATGCTTTTTTTTATATCAAATCATATCTAATTTACTAAGGGAAAAAAAATAGTTTACTCAGTGGTCGTCTATTGATGTTTATTCCACACCACCACAAGATCATTCTGGCACGTAGTTATTTTATAAAAAATTGATTTCTGACCCCACCTCAAATTTGACAAACCAAATTTTGCCGTCGGCAAAAAGCAATCTCGATTTGGCCAAATGTAGAAAAGTACTTGGTCGAAAGTTACCACAAAGGTTGCCTTCCTTTTGGTGGAATGAAACAGCCAGGTAAAAATACTTTTAAAATTTAAATGAATTCATTAATAAATTAAAATCAGGGCCATAAATGTTTTTTATAAATATTGCTATTTATTTTAATTACTTTTATGGTGAGAATACAGTAAAAATGTTATTGAAAACATCGGAATTAAAACTGTGAAAAATGTGGCAACACGTTTGTGAAGAAAACAGCTTAAACAGCTGTTTACTGTTGACCTCAAACAGCTGTTTACCGACGAAAGCAAAAATTTTACGAAAACCGGAGCACCTAAAATCGAAAAAGTAAGATTTTGGCCAAATCGAAATCGGGAAAAAATTACGATTACCGCAGCATGTCTGAACATTACACTATAATGTTCATCTAAGCCCATCCCTCTTCAAGCCCACTGCAAATGTGTAGTCAGCTGTGGAACCATGGTTTCTATACTTCTACTATAACTAAGTAGAACCAAAAAATATTTTTTTTTTCGGCTTTTTTATATTCACATTTACCAGATTCTACCATTTTCAAAAACCAAGTTTGTTTCGTCACCTTTTTATACTCTTGCAGGGTATTATATATAATTTCAGACAGAAGTTTGCATGGTAGTTGCAGAGAAGCAGCTATTTCCTACCCTATAAAGTATATATATTATTGATCAGCATCAACAGCCGAGTCGATCTAGCCATGTCCGTCTGTCTGTCTGTCCTTTTCTTCGCAAACTAGTCCCTCAGTTTTGAACCTATCTGAATGAAACTTTGAAGATACTCTTCTATATGCTCTCACTACTATATATGTATATCGGAACGGGCCGGATCAGACGACTATATCATATAGCTGCCATAGGAACGATCGGAAATTTTAACTTTGCTAATTTTCATCATATTTTCATATAATTTAAGATATGGCCATTGTGTATTATTCTAGAATTTCGGTTTTAATTTTATCAAAATCGGACTACTATATCATATAGCTGCCATAGGAATAAATATATGTATTCATTTATTTTGAAAGCTTTGTTGCTAGCAACATTTTTCACTGTCAACATGTTTCGCTTAACATTTTATTATCTAAGAACACACGAAAGACCCGCAATCCTTAAATATACCACATTTTAAATACTTACTGCAAGGGTATTTAAACTTCGGCTTGACGAAGTTATCTGCCTTTTTTGTTTGAATTTGATAAAGAACATACCTTATACGCCAAACCCATCATCCGTGTAGTATCATTTTTGAGTTTCCATTAAAGTTGAATAAAATGTGAAAATTAGTACTTCGGTAAGACAGATTTGATGACCCTTTCGATAGAGACCATAACCATGCCGGTCGGTTACATATTATATCTAAAAATCGACCGCAATGTCAGAATTTCTCTTCAAAACTACCTGCTTCTTTTGCAACCCAAAAGAGGTTAAACTTTGAACACGTGTAACTTCTGAAATACTGAACCGATTTTAATAATTTTTTGGATTCAACCCTTTTGAACTATTTGCTGTCGAATATAACAATAACAAATTTTACTATCCGTTGTCATCAAAAAGTTTATTTTTGCAACGTATCTGTATCTTTCCGTCCATTGTGCGTCGCTTTTCGATTTTGACCGGCAAAGAGTACAGACGCAAGTTTTCTTATTTAGTGAGTTTCAAAGAGTGTTTAAAACGGTAAGTTTTAAATTTAAATGTATTATTCCTTATACTAATCAGTAAATATTTAATTAATATCTATCTATTTATCTATCTTATTAATATATATGTATATGACTAAATAATTAAATTCGCTCTGCCAAGCGCCACAAAAGGAAATTAGCCGACATAAATCTTAGTTTGAGGCGCTTGGCAACAGGAATACAAAAATGTTCTTGTGTTTTATTTATTCTGAAGACATTTTTTTGTAGTTCAACCACAATCAACGGTTCCTGCGACTTATTTGCACGGGGAGTAAGTCCATTTTTACAATTTTGTATCGTTTTTCTTGTTCTTTAAAAATGCCCAAACGCAAAAGTCGCCGTTACTTGAAGTTAAGCATGCCAAAATTCAATGAAATGCAAATACAGGAATAGAAAATAAAGAAGAAGAAGTTGAAGCGTCTTTTTGTAAATATCAAAGACAATTGTGAGTTTCCGGTTGATTGTAAGATTCCTGTTAATTCTAAGGTTGATGATGATTTTAACTTGCGCTTAGCCCAGTGGTTTTCAGCCAATAATATAAGCAGGTGCGCAGCCAATGAACTTCTGTCACTTTTGTCGAAAAAAATTGCTTGCCAAATGATCTTCGGGCATTAAAGTCGACTCCTCAAAAAGTTATGAAACAAGTTATGGCTCCTGGCGAGTACATACACTATGGCCTAAAGACGCTCTAACAGATTTTCGTATTAATTTTAGCTATGTTTCTTATATAATATAAGCTTAAATATCAATGTGGACGGTTTACCTCATTTCAAAAGTTCACTCAAAAAATGACGCATGATTTTCAAATTGTCCGAGAACTTTCCTCGAACAGATAATTTAGAAATAGATTGCAGCCGGAACATCACAACTTACAAAACCAACTAGTTTTGGAAATTCTCCTAATTGATCTAGTTATTCAATTTCCCAATGATTGAATGCACGTAGTCTGCTTAGGAGTCATGATATCTCTACTAATTGCCCTAGTTAGGGTAAGAAGGTATCAATTTTCATTAGGTCGAGACTTAATATCTTCATTAAATGCAAGGCTAATTTTATTAAAGCCCCTTTTTCCAGTAGAGTTTAATAGAAAGCCTCGTTCGCTAGATGATCTCGAACGATTTAAAGCAACAGAATTTCGCACATTTGTCTTGTATACTCGACCTGTTGTATTAAAAGACATTTTAGATTTACTGTTCAGATTGGGAATTCGAATTCTTCTTCACAGTGAGTACTGTATTTCGCAAAATGATCTTGCCTCTACGTTGCTAAATAATTTTGTAAAAGAACTGCCGGAATATGGTAAGCCGGATATATGGTAACTTTTAACTACCACTGTCTCACACATTAAACAAAAAATGCTTAGTATTTGGCTCTTTGCAGACAATAAGTGCATTTCCCTTCGAAAACTTTCTTGGACAGTTAAAAAAAATGGTTAAAAAATCTGATCATGTCATTGAACAGATATACAATCGAATTGTTGAGCGCATTTAAATGTTATTGTCAAGGAAAAAAAGTTTAAGAGTGGTCCAAATAAACTTTCTTTCAAGCATTTAAATTTTAATTTAAAATATGCAAATAGTTTTTATTATTTCAAGAAAAACGGCATCTATAAAATCTTCCAAATATTTTCTATTAATGAAAATAGCTTCCAAAGCAGTTTAATTGTTGACCTACAGTCATTCTACACCTATCCGATTAGTTCTAGTCGTGTAGGAACTTTTTCTTCAGCGAGCCTTAATTTCGACTCCCAAGTGCTGACGGGGGGATTACCCCCGGGCCCGTAGTTTTAAGGGGGCCCGAAATTTTCAGATCATCAGTAAAAGAAAAAATTTTTGTAGGTTGCATAGATTTGTTTGTTTTAAATTTTCGCGCTTGTAAAGCAACGACCGATCGCATTCGTAAAAATGTACCGTTCTCTATTTCCTATGGTTTTTTCGATTTGTTAATTGGGCAGCTTTGTCTATCGCCAAAAGTTATCGCCCCGTTGCCATACTGTTGGTGAAACAAAATAGACTGGTAAAAATATTCATAAAATGTAAACAAAGACATTTATAACTTTAAAGAAGGTCCAAAAATGGTTTTTATAATTAAAACTATTCAATTAAATTACTTTAATGGTCAAAAATGCAGTAAAAAGTAAAAGTAATTAGGACCATTAAAACTATGAAAAACGTGGCAGCCCTATTGTGGGGAAAAATGCGTAAACAGTTAGGCTCGTTTCTTCTTGGCCGTCAGCCGACAGGTGTGCAAGGGGAATCACGTGTAACTACTCTGGTAGTACGCGCCGTATCTGCACACACTGCCGGAAGTGCGACTATACTCTCCACGCGAGGGCGGCTGGAAGCAGACCCTTGTGTTGGTCATGTCTCGACCAAGGGTGCTGACCAATGGTAGTCGGGCTAAGAGAAGATAACTCTTTATAAAATTCCCCAATCCAAGGTGAAACAGCATATGCCGAGGGATTCATGGCCGAGGGGGCGCTCGGTCGCTAGTATGCGGACTCTGGATACCTGTCCACCTCCAGTTTCAATAGTGGACTTCCCGCGGTAGACGGGCTATGCCGCGGGTGACCTCCCTTCCCGTTCACTCGTGGGAATCTTATGGACGACACAATTTTACAAAAT
>VNJT01009571.1:0-68000 GCA_008042655.1 Drosophila burlai | reverse complement strand
TTTCCAACGCCACCTTTTTCCCCATCCCGACGGCATCGTCCTTGGCGGCTAATTAAGCTGCCCAAATACCAGTTGTTTTGGGTTGGCATTTTTATGCACAGAAAAGAAATATTAAAAAGTTATATGTATATTAAAATAAAAAATAATCAATTTAATTGAAATTATCTAATTTCTAGTGCTTAAAAGTAAAATATAGATTACCACTGAATAATTATTTTGTGTCTTTTTTAGTATATATATTTATTAAACAGTCACAAAACAGAGAAGGTTTCAAATTAATTTGAAATGCTACAAAATCTTTAAAAAATATTAAAAATTATTATTTAATTAAATAGTAAATAAGATAAAATAAACATTTCTGTTGATATTTATTTATAATAAATAAATATAAATAAAAATATTTTAAAATGTTAAAAAAATTCCAAGGAACTCTAACTATTTTCAATTTATAACATTGTAAACACTTTCATAACTATTTATCAAAAATATAATGTCCTTAATTAATTGTTTTGTATATTTTTAAGATAATTTCCCCAGCACTATATATTTTTTAGCCAGCTTTTTGTTGGCTGCTTTTCCCACCTTTTGTTACTTTCGTTCCCATGAAGCCGGAAATCTGGGGCCTTTTGTTTTATGGAGGAGAACCCTCCGCCATCTAAGATTCGCTGGAAATTTATGCCTGGCTCCCTGCTCCGCCTCCAACTTGTTGGCTCTTTCTCCCCTAATTCTCCCTTCCTTTCCCATTATAAAAATATACTTTGGCCATTTCATTTCGGTTGCCTTGGACCGCTCTGCTTGTTTCTTGCATATTTTTCACGGGCTCATGCCCCCCGATCTCCCGCAGACACTCACACACATTAGAAGTCTCTTATGTCTTTGTCTCAGTTTGTGCAATTTGTCTCACTCGCTTCCTCTGGCCACTACCCCCGGATTCTCTCGAAGCCTCCCAGTCCCCGATTCTCCGCTTCCCTTGGCAGCTCACAGTTGCTTTGGACTTGACTCGGCAGCGAATGCAACGAACGTTGAAGTTGTTAATTGCAATGGTCGTCAGCCGCAACGACAACGTCGGCGTTGTCTATCGCCGGTCTCCGTCTCAGTCTCTGTCTCTTTCTCCGCCTCAATTGCTGTCTCTTTCTAGTGCAGACCCTGGTCGAAAGCGGCAGAAAAGACCGGGGATCCGAGGACGGAGCGGTGCAGCCTACTCCCACAGTCAGCGCCAGCGAAGTGAGCTGCATAATCACAGGCGGAGAAACGGCGATAGAAAGAGCAGGTGCACTGAGAAAAAATAGTATAAGAAACAGGGGTGCCACCGAAATTGCTTTTAAAATGTATTTTTAAGTGTACATATAAAATAAATTCATTAATAAAATGAATAAAGTAAGCAATAAAGTATTAGAATACTTATATTGACGGTTTTCAGTTTTGAAGCCTACTTTCTAAAGACGTTTTAATTGATTTTGAAACTACATTATTTTTGAAAAGGTATTAGCGATAATTAATATAGAAAAGCAGAAAAAGTCACCATAGGAATATAAATACCAAGTTCCTTTTATTTGTAAATAATTTTTAAATATTTAAATTATTTTAAATTTAAATACATTTCTGTAAGTGTCGAAAAAGGCGGAGGGGGCGACACTCTCACTCACGTATGAATTCTAAGTCGGAGAAGTGCGATGTTTATCGCCATCATCTACCTACACGTATCCGTACCGCTGGCCTGTAAATTATCCCAAAAAAAAAATCCAAGCAAACCAAAAAGATACTCATAGTTTGAAGCCATCCCTATCGCTCCTGCACCGGAGCACTTAAAATTTATAATTATTTTCCGCTTGTTGCATGCGGTCTGCGCCGTCCCTCTCTCTGACTCTGTCTAACTCTGCAACTCAACTTTGCCATGTGGAAATCTTTCCGTTACTCATTCGTGGCTTTTTAATTTCCTCTTCTTTTCTCCCGGTTCGAACAATGCAGCTTTAAAATATTTTCCTTTGGCCTGGCTTCTTTTTTTTTTGGCGGATCTCTGACATTAACCTAGGGCTGTGTCATCCTCCCACTCCTCGGAGTTTCCTACCCCGATTTTCCACCATTTTCCCCTTTGCCAGTGATGTTTACCTTGTTGCTGCCTCGCTGACTTCGTTGTTGATTGCCAGCTGACAGCGGCAGCACAGGCCCTGGCGGAGACACAGGCACTGACACAACCAACGGCCACAAAAAATAAAGTAAAGTAAAGTAAAACATACGAGTAATAATAAAGGCAAAGCAAACCGCAACTTAAAACTCTTTCACATGGAATTTAAAGCTCTGCGGCGGATCTCAGATGCGGGCTCGGCATAACCAATTAACCATGAGAAGAGAAGCGCTCTGGAAGCCAGCGATCCATCTATCTGTCCATCTATCTTTCAGACTTAATATCCATCAAATTGGGAAGATTAAACGAGACATCTAACTGCACTACAAATTATTAGGAGTTATTTTGATGACAAAAATGATCTGGGAAATGTATCTAGTAAGCTTTTATCTTTTCCCAGAACTCTTTTATCTTTTGTTTTATTCCCAAGTTAAAGTGATAGTTCATCCACCTTTTTTTTGTATATATTCGGAGTTTCTCTGATGGTAAAATGTATCTATGAAGTAGTATCTAAGAAGTCTTAAAATAATTATTAAAGTATCTATTTAAAACTAAATGCAAAATGCATCTTTAGCAATGTCTGTATCTTTTCCCTGAACTCCTCTATCTTTTGTTCTATCCCAAAGTTAAAGTGATAATCCATTTACCCTTCTTGGTATCTGCATCTCTTTGTTGCACTTCAAACAAACTAACCAAAAATAGTTTGTATTCTTCTTTCACTTCTTTTCTGGTCACATTTTGTTTATAAACGAACGTGTTGATTGCTCCGCTCCAAAGACTTTATGCCATATCAAACTATATATAGTTTGTAGTTCATAGCACGATAGATTTAAAGTCTCGAATGCCAAGGTCAGGCTAGAAGGAATCATAAATTCGGTAAGTTTATAAAGTATGGAGCGGGTGTGGAAAGAACTATAAGCAAACGGAGGGGCTGAAACGGATAAATTATATGTATTTTTCTGTTATGAGTAGAGCTTATCTCGATAAAATTTTATCTTTTTCCCTTGCGAATTAGTTTAATCAAAAATCCAAATTTTGAATACTTCTAATTTCATTTATAATTAATTGTTCTTGTGAGTATTTTCTTTGCTGCGATAAACTATTAATATGTTGGGGTTTTTCTATATAATAAAAAACTGTTTATCTTACAATCGTTTGCACAGTTGTCGGAAAAAAGTATATACTTATTATATAAAAAAAAAAGTAATATATTAATAATAAAAAAAATATGAATATACATATAAACTAAAAATAGAAATAATTAATAAATTACAAATTCCGTTTTCAAAGAAATTACAATTTGTTTTTCGCCTGAAGGCTACTTACAGCTACTTATTTCTTAAATTATTTATCAACAAGCAAAAATATATAAACACTCGATTCAAAGTTGGCGCCCTCTCAGCTCCCACGCATGCTCTCTTTTCTCAAGCGGCGACTCTCTCTTTCTCTGCAAGCTATAGTTGTCCCGCTCTGGCATATGCTGCTCCAATTGAACGCCGGGCTTGGATATTAATACCCAGTAATCATGGGGTAGAAGGGTATAATAGCTGAGTGCCAGAAATGTATTTAAATATCAGTAAGATGTATTCCATTATATATCTTTTATAAATGCATAACATCTTAAGAATGTTGTGAACAAGTTTCACATCGATCTTGAGAAAATATACAAAGTTTGGGATAATTAAACAGAGATCGTTTTGGTGTCATCAAAAACTTTAAATCGTTCTCTTGAAAAGGGTCATTCTGAATGAACATAACTACACCGCATACCAAGTAGCTTTTTTGGATATTCGGAATTTTCCCTATAACTCCTATAGTTGTAAATATTTTTTAAAAATAAACCTTACAAAATATGTTATGAACCAAAGATCTCAGACACAAGAAGAAATAATTGTACCGAATTTATTGACAGATACCAATCTGATGTACGAAAAAAACTTTTTTTTTTTAATTTTCACACATCCAATAACGTCTCTTTTTAATTCATCAACAAATTATATATAATAAGTCTCGAGCTATCGATTCCAAAACAAAAAATTGTGTATGTCTCATTTTTGTATCTTAATTGGTGTGCTAATTTAATGCACAAACTACTCGGTACCAGGTATTCCACAGTCGAGCACAGTCAACTTCTGCTTTCCTACTTTCAACTACCTCAGCGGTGACGGCGACAAGCATTTCAGTTGCCGTTTCTCAGTTGCCGCAACCAGACGTGTTGAACTCGCATTTCGAAAATCTTTCCCGCGCCCTCGTGCTGCTGTTCGTTACGAATTCAAAACAAAAACAGCGGCCGACGAGCGCACGCATTTCGAGTTATTTTTAAAAAGAAGGATCCGCTCTTTTTTCTCGGTTTCTCCATGGAACCGAAATAAAACCGAAAAACCGATTTTGTGAGTGCAATAAACCAAACTGCAGCGGTGTGTAAATCTGTATTATGTGCGTGCGTTCTATGTGTGTTTGTGCGGTGCATTTACAAAAATAACACGCATAAAAAATATATATACTGTCATCCCGATATATGTATGCCGATATATATATCCCAGTGAAATTATTTGCCTAGAAATTCGGTTGGCCGAAAATTTGAAAGCCCCCGATATTTGCATATAAGCCGCGGTTTGACAGTCACTTGAAAACCGCGCACCAAAAACCTGTCAAACGGGTAAGGCCAGCGCAAAAAACAGGCAAAATATCGCGTCAAAAACTCGTAAAAAACGAGAGATATTTATACAAAAAAAATCGTTATTTTTGTTGTGTGAGCGAATCAGCCGAAAGCCAAGTCAGCTTACAAATTATAACAATTACCAAGGGGGAAAATATATATGAAATATCTATCTTTGAGAACGCCTACCCAAAGGAAAACCCTAGAAGACCTTCTAAGCCAGGTTGCAGCAACACTGCAATTGCAACATCAGCAACGGCAGCAACATCTTGAAAAAATAGTAATTTGATCTAAGAACGCCCACTATAGCGAAAAAAGAAACCCTTGGAAAAGGTAACAAAGGCAGTTCTGAGAACTAGTGGCTACACCAGCAATTGCAACATCGGAAAACAGCTGCAACACCTGAGGGAAAACAGCACTTTAAAGGCTTAAAAGAAAACTTTGCAAAAATTGCAAATACCCAGATAAATAAAGCTTGCAAATTATCCACATCAGCTGCATTAAAGAATTATCTAAAATATTTTAGAACGCAAAGAAAGCATACTTAAGAATATCCATCACTGTAATCCTTAAAAGTTTTAAAAAAGAAATGCAGTGATAAGCTGCATTAAATAAACAGCAACTGCTACTAAAAAAAACACCACGAAAAACCCAAGATATAAATTAAATAAATGCTGCGATAAATCGGAATATATTTATCACGCTCAAGTTTAGTGACTTCTTGACTTGACAAAGGGCTTAAATGCAGTCCTAAACCGAATTTTAAAAAACCAGCAACAGCAGCAGCAGCGGCAATAGTTGCAGTAACTACTGCAGCAGCAGCAACAGCAACAACAGTGGCATTTTACAGCGAAGGCGCCGAACGACGTTGGGTGCGTCAGGCCGTCATGGGGGTATTGAGATGGCGCGATTCACCCGGATCGCGTATATCGGGTTCTATATCCAGCAACACTGGCAACACCAATAACAACCATCATCACAGCAGCAGCAGCAACTCACATCAGCAGCAGCACAGCAGCAACAACAATCACATCAACAATAATAACAACAACAACAATCGAGAGGTACAGATAGAAAATTTCACAGATTTTAAGGAATATAATAGAAACTTTTTAAGTCCCTTTTGATATTTATTTATATTTGTATTATATTTATTTTATAAAATTCTCTCAGTGCATGTGTGGGTTGTAAATTCACCAGATCTCCGATCCCCTAACCGTTCCGATCTCATTTCAAATTCCAATAACAATTTCGATTCCTATACTCGGGTGTTGTGACAACAAAAACATCACGTTACGTTGCGGATACATTTCCATTAATTAAATGCAATTTGGGCGTTTGTAATTGATGTTGTTCGTTGTTGTTTCTCTCTTTATTTTTTAGCATTTGTGGTTAGTCACAAACGTGTTGCTGCATTTTTTGTGGGTGTTAAAAATACAGCTTGCCGGGGGAGGAGAGCTTTACAATGCCCCTTTTTGGCCGAAAATAAATCATTTTAATTTGCGGTTTAATTAGCAGAATGGGCAGCTAATTATTAAACAGGAATTGAGCCAATTAAACCTTAAATTACGAAATCGATTTCAGGGTCTATAATAAATTTAACGTAATGAAAAAAGAATACAGAAGTTTTAAATTAAATGTATAAATTTTATTTAATTTATTAAACGTTGAGTAGCTTTATATATTCCTGAAATAATAATTTTTCTACATAAAATCACTTATTTGTGGTAGATATGGGTTATGAATATATCAAGTTTAAGACACTTTCATATTTATTAATATAGAAAACTCTAAAATCGAAATAATTCGCAGTTTCAAAGCCACTGAACTGCGTTGCCTTAGTGATCATCAAAGTTAAAGTTTGAGAGTCGCTGGTTGCCCTTTAAGTCCCCCTTTTAATGCCCTCGATAATGGCTCTTTGAACAACCCCATCAAATTCATTGTGGGCTCTGTTCCCGGTCCATTCTCGTTGGGGATCGGCGGCGGCTTATCAACATCAACCGCCACCGAATATGGCTTTTTTTAATACCAAAAAATATAAAGCTGAATGAAAAACGCTCTCGTTTTATTGTAATTTCCATAAAAATGCGGCTCTTTTACACATGAGTTGTTCTGGTCTCTCGTTGTTTGCTTTTAAGTTGCTTAATTTAAATAAAGTCAACTCCGAACGCCTCGCTGATAGCACATGTTGAGCGATGCTTTTGTAATTTTGTGTAATTTTCATGTCGCAAGACAGTGCCTACAAATTGTCTGGCTACCTAGAAAGTAGAGAATCGTTTGGTTTTCGATTGGAAAAGCAACTATGTTAGTGGGGGAAAAATATGGAAGGAGAGAGGGAGAGACACAGAAGAAGGCTGAAGTTGACACATTTCGTATAAATCACTCAGCAGCAGAAGCAGCCGCTGCTTCTCAGCGAAAGCGGAATCGAGTTTTGGTCTCAAGTCTAGGGAACCGATGATGATTGGGCTGTTGATTGTGATTGAGTCTAAGATTGTGATTGTGTGCTGGTGATTGCATTCATCATCATTATGGCCATTAGCCGCATTCTCCACTCGGTGCTCGGAGCTCGGAGCCGCGAGCTTTTACCTACGCACTTTTACTTCTGCCCGAACTTCTTTCTCCCGGTCTTCAGTCGCCGTATCTCGCAGATACTTGGAGTGTATCTTGCACAACTTTCGCCAACCTCGCAGATAGATCGCACGCTCCAATTGAGGTTTTCAGCCTCGTTCTCTGCTTGGATTCCCCAATTCCCAAAATTGTTATCGCCACCTTGAATTGAATTGTACATTCCTTTATCTCTCAAGCTATTTTATCCGCATTTAATTCATTTTATTTGCGGCACACACACACTCTGGTGTTATCTTTTTGGGCCCCGTTCAGTCTGCTCTGATGATACAGATGATGATGATGATGATGCGATGGGGACGCTGAAAACAAAAAGCAACAAACTTTCGCTGCTTGCTTAGCAGATACTTTTGTATCTCCAACTCGCGCCCGCCCTCTCTGGCTGGTTCGATTTCGTAAGCATTCCACACACATGTCCTGCCTCTGTCCCTTTGTGTACGAGTGTATCTGCCAGATACTTTCGATGCCTACACATCAGCTGGGGAAATTTCTCGCTGCGTTTGATGTCAAGGTTTTCCCCGGCTCTGAATTAGCCGGGAACCACTTGAAACGGTTTGGGAACTGCGTACCCACAAACCTCCTGCTGAGTGCCTATTGAGATACTGAAAGAAGTAACTTGTAATTTAGTAGTTAAAATACAAAAAAAGTATATTTAAAACTACTTGAAATAAAGTTCCATTTGATATAAATATTAATATTTTACTTATAACAATCCAATTATGTCTCGCTGTGCCTTAACAGAGGGTGGAGAATTCTGAAACCGAGAACGAGTTGAAGAAACCGCCTCAAGGTCTCTCGGAAACGC
This sequence comes from Drosophila burlai, assembly GCA_008042655.1. Classification (NCBI taxonomy): domain Eukaryota; kingdom Metazoa; phylum Arthropoda; class Insecta; order Diptera; family Drosophilidae; genus Drosophila; species Drosophila burlai. Next base: position 59,786 of record VNJT01009571.1, on the reverse strand, counting down.
TTTCGCTTTTTGTCGCCACTCGAAGACTGTCTGCCCTTAAATGGCCGCATGTAACTAACGATCAGTGCAGAGGTGTAGGTAACTCCTATACCTGGTACTGTATATACCCCCTTTCCTGTATATATGTATATCCCCCTGAAATAATGCATATGGATTGCAGTTGAGCTGGAGGCGCGTGTCTTGCATAATGGCCGACGATTAATGGGTACAAAAAAAAGGAGAAAAAATAAATGGAAGCGAGGAGCGAGGAACTGCTAATGAAAAGACTCCTTTTCTGTCTGCTGCCACACTTGTATTTTTTAGTGATTCATGGCCCGTGGTTCTGCGTCATTTAGTCAATCGTTCAGTTAGTCAATTGCTAAAGCCACCGCGAGCACTTCCTTCTTGGAACGACCAGCACCAGCACCGGATATCCATTTTGCATTTTGCAAAAATGAGAAGAGAAGGAAAGTATAAAAAAAGAGAAGAATATGTACATATGTGTATAAAATATATTTATGTTGCTGTTTGACAAAAGCCTCATGACCATGATGTTGATGTAGAGGCTGAGGATGATGACGATTATGCCGGGCCTCAGACTGATTAAAAGCCAGCAACAATGCCCACACAAGAGGCAGGGAGAGAGTGAGGGAAGTCTGTAGAATTGGGAGGGGAAAACTCCAGACAGAGGAAAACCCACACGCGAGACAACTGGAAATGCTCTGCAGAGGGAGGCAAATATGGTGAAACATACACAGATAAGAGCAGGTAGTGCCTGAGATCCCATATGAGCGATAAGTCTGGAACTGATAGATCAATGAAGTCGGCAAACAAGACAACCGGGGTGGCAGGAGAGAAAGTAGCCTTCGATAGGGATTTCCAAGAAGTGTTTTTCAGAGTAGCTATCGCCCAGAGATCTAGATAAGGTAGGGTAGGTAGGTAGGCAAGGAAAAGCAAGACGCCATTCAATGCTAACTGAAAAATTACCCTAAAGTGTGATAATATAGGTAAATAATGCTTTTTGAATTAATTAATGAGGAAAATAAAATGATAGGATTAGGATTAGAGCATATCTCTATATAATAAATTATATGTAACAATATTCAACTTACGGTTGAGATTAATCATTTCATACATTATATATATTATAAGAGTTTGCTTTATTGCTCTATATATTATTATTTTCTTCAAGATTTTCCATACACTATTTTATATTTATCGCTAGTAAAAGTAATTCCCCGTAGTTCTTATGATTCTTACATTTTATTTTCCATTTACCATATCGTATTCCAAAGTGCTGCGTGTACTTCTGCCATTTCTTAACCCCACCTCACACGTCTTTCTCCATTTTTAGCACCACCACCTCTTCCTTTTAACCCATTCACATTCACATTCACATTGGCCACAATTGTGGGGTCTTTACATACAATTCCATATACAGATATGGCACATACATATGCATATATATCCAAGTAATGGCAACAAATGCGATGACAATGCGGCATTAAAAAGCATCAAAAGCCAAGCAGCAATGGTTGTTGCTGCTGTTATTTAGCTTTTTGTTGCTGCTTTATTGTGTAATGTTAAAAGTTGTTGTGTTGACGACATTGACTTGCCAGGCACAGTGGTAAATAATAAAAATGAAAATATGAAATTGCGTAGAGGAAAACAATGCTCGGTTTTGTGGAAGCTTTGGCCAAACATTGACACTGTCTCATTAGCTACCTTAACATGGTTTTCCGTGAGCCCCCAATCGGCCTCAATCTTTCGCTCTGTGTATACACATTTCTCGCAGTGATAAGATAAGATTTTAGAGGTCTCCGAGACTGTCTTTATTTGCCTTAAAAGATATAACTTCTTTGTTGATGTGGACAAATTTAGACTGAAGATAAGGTCGCGTAATATTTTTATTTGATGTCTTTTCTTTAATGATTAAACAATTTTTGTGTTTGCTAGAAGAAAACACATTTTGGCAGCTGTCTATGGAAAATCTAGACAAATTGAGAGCTGACAAAATTGCGACAGTCGATGTCAACTGTTGACAAATAAAGTGGTTATATGGCGAAATCGGTTCTAGGAGAGGGATATATGTATATGCATGCCAACCCACACACCTTTCTGTTTGGAATTATGAAATGCTTCCACAGAAATTTACAGTTTCTCAAAGATACAAAATATTAAATAGAATAAAGAAAAGTTTCACTCAAAAGAATCTGTCGCTCTTTGTGTGGCTATATCTTTTGTTTGAAGAGACCAGGCAAAAGTAAAAGTTGTTTCACTTCCCATTATGTCGGGTCATAAATAAGCTCTGGTATTCCAACTTAATATTCTGTTAATACTTTTATTATGTCGTCTGAGATTTTCACTTTGTCTCTATGTATATGCAAACTATCTCGATCGATTTATGAATATATATACACAGCGATTTTAATCGCTTTCGCTTTATTTGTTTCCCCCAACAAATCGTTTCTAGCGAAGCGGCTCAGCTCAAACGAAAAAAGATTGTTTATTTTTTTAATGGCAAATTTGTAAAAATTACTCGCGCTCATTTCAATTTGTAATTAACGAAAAATAGTTGCCATTGTTGCTATTTTATTGCAATTAACTTTGGCAGCCATTGTTCGCTCGCTCGAGCATTTGGCCTCCGATCGGCGAACTTGGCGCCTTTTGGCTTCGCAGGTTTTTCGTCTATTTTTTTTCTTGTTGGCGACGCACTGAAGTTGCCAAATGTTATTGACCCAAATTGAAAACATATAAAAAAAGAGAATAATACGCGAGGCAGCCATTCGAAATAGAACCGAGCAAACAGAAAATAGTGAAAAACCGAGGGAGAAAAAAGTACAAAACTGGTGGAGCTAAGTTTCGGCTTCGACAGACGGGCTAGATGGCCCGATTTATGGCCACATGCTAGTTCATACACTACACACACTGGAGGCCGACATCGGGCCATTTATATTGCCTGACATTCTGACACGACTTGGCCAGAGAGTGAAAAATGCCAACGGAGCTCGCACAGAATGAGGCAGATCAATTTTACTGGCCAACAGATGCGGTTCTTGTGGCTGACAAATGGCCAACGAAAATAAATACATTTTAATTGAACTAAAGAAGAGATATGGTTATGTCAGGGACGTTAATTTTCTGTGATTTTTCTAGGCTACAAAAATATTTACACACAAATTGATAGCTAAGAAAATGTAAGCAAACAAGGCCAACGAACTTTACAAATACTATGTGTAATTAGCCCCCCTGCCTATGTAATATTGTCTGGCATAAGAAAGAGCCATCAGACAATCTTATCTTATCTGTTTTCCAGCGATTGATTACCATATACCCCTGGTTTCATCATTAGGTAATGGGTATGGGTGCCCTTTCATTATTTCCGTTGCCAACTTTCCATGATGTTTGCACTTCTCTTGTTCGCATTCGTTTATTTTATTTTATTTGCATTCCTGTTATCTGCCTCTAAGTTTTGTTTAAACATTGGCAAATTTAGCACATACCTGGCCCAAATAGCAGCAGCTGAGCCAACAGACGCCAGTAGGCTCGGATTTTCCAAAAAGCATTGAAAAATGGCAACAAAAATAAAATAAGATAAATAAATAAATTCCTCAGGCTCGGACTGGAAACCTTGTCGCGTCTGTTTGTTGACAAACTAATTGCAACATTTTGCATTTCGAGATCGCGCTCTTAATTAGCAAGACGCGACGCGACGCTTGGGAGCCAAAAATAGCGATACCCAGATAGCCAAACTCCAACCGAGACTTGACTTTTACTATCAATTAACATAATTGGCGGCGTCTCCCGATTCGATTATTTGCACAATATAATTTGTCATGATTAGATACATTTGGCTAACTGCAACTGTTTCGTTAATTGGTATCTTGGCTGTGAATAGCAATTTGGGTCACACACTCGCACACACCGTTGAGGAATTTTCAATTTTCACAGCAACGGCAAAACGGCAAAAATCGTTGAGAACTCTATGGAGAAATCTATTAGCCAACTGGCGGTCTTTGAACCCGCCACTGCCACTCGTTCTCCATTTCTCCATGCATCTCTCTATGAGCCGGAGATTTATGTATATCATAATCATGGCAGGCACAGCTCCAGAGGAGGCCGAAAGCCATTGAGAGCTCAAGTTTGCCAAGTTTGATACCTCGCGTTTAGTTTTTGGATAGCTTAGTAGTGCTCAGATAAACAATTACAAGAATATATATCTAAATTCGTCTGCAAAAAATACCTTAAAAATATGTAGAGTATACCTTTAACTATATTTTAACTCCTACTTGCTTATGTAATAGTTATGCTCATACAGGGTATCTGTATCTCCCTTTCGTTTTCCTTGCCTCATTTTCTTTTACTTGCCAGCCACATTGCGCATACGCCCCATTCGCCGGGCCTAGATGGCAAGCCAAGATAGTTGCATAGGCAGGCTCCGGCTGCAGTTTTGATGCCAAAAGCAAAGGCAAAAACAGAGACAGAGCCACAGATGAGATGCTTATCCCCAACTGGCCGAGATGAGATGGCTTGGGGAATCATTTTGCGGCTGTTGTCTTCTGGCCGCGCTTTGTTGTCTTTGTTTGGCCAGGCCCGGGCCCGGGCCCGGGAGAAGTGAAAAGTTGCCATAAGCAGCCGCTGCCACCGATGCCGTCGCGTTTGTTTGTTTGCTTCCAATGCGTTGCTGACCCAGAAAAACTTTCATACCGCCAGCTGCCAGTTGATGGTATGGTTCCAGGGGTTCTCGCTCTGCTTCTGGTGCTGGTTCTGGTTCTGTTTCGGTTCCTGCTGCTGATACGGGAATAGCAGAATGCCACTGCAGTGGATGTGGAACAGCTGCAAGTGTTTTTGCCTCAGGTTGCCTCCCGCACAAAGGGCCTCTCCCCGACTCGCCTCTCGCCACTCGCCACTCGAATCTTTGTCTGTCATCGCAGCTGAAGTGCAATTGGGTATAGGAATCGATATAGCATATGGTCATGACGTTTGCTGTACAATGGCTACTTGGGCCAGGCTGATTTATGACCAATGTATTTCATATGGGAATTTATTGAGACGTTTTTGAGATGATTTAAATGTACACATTTTTCTTTCAGTATTTAATATAATATTTCACTTTCTTTTAACCCGTGAAATTATGATTTAAGATACTCAACTATGTCAGTCTTTGTAACTCTTTTGTTGTTAACAAACTAGCTTGCACTTAAATTCCTACCTTTTCCTTGCGCAATTTGCATTAACTTTTTCAATATTCCAACTCTAACTTCTTTTCATGCCATGTTATTAATTTTTGCTGTTTTATTTCTGCAACATTTTGAGTCGTAGGTATGTGTTTAATGAAAAACTTGTGCCATTAAAAATTTACATGCACAAAAACCACTCTAAGTACAGGTTTCCGTTTGCCTATTTTGTTGCCTCGCGAGTGTTAAACGAGTTTTATTTACAAACAATTTTTACTCGTTGTTGATTTCACAGTTCTCGTGTTAAACGAACAAGTTTATTTGGCTTAGCCGCTCAGACGAAGCCCAGCTTATGTAATCATAAGTTACCCAGTGGCTGTCAAACTGCAGACAGCTGAGATGGGACTGAGCAAATATCTAGTTAAAATACCTAAGAAATGGTTAAATAAACAGAGAGAGTAGAGGAATAATTACAAACAATGTTTGTGATTAGTATATAGACAAATTTAATTATTCATTTGTAAGCGATTAGTCGGTACTTAATTATAGAATTATAGAAAAACAAAAAAGCTGAATAAAGCAGATTTTTGCTTAATTGGAAATGAGGCTTTGAGTCTCCGCTTGAAAAATAGCAGTGACATCATTAAGAATCAAACTTAGTTTAAAGGTTGAGACAATCATTAGCTAACTTCTCTGCAGATGAGAGAATTTTCTCTGATTTTCTTCCCCAGAACAATTCAAGACACTTTCTTCGACCGACTTGCATCACTTTCGAACTCTCGAACCAATTAGCTCTCAGCTGGAAATTTGCATATATTTTTTCTGATTCGCTCTGGAACACTTTGCTCACTCTCTGTCTTGGCAATTATTTCAATTTGCCTGTCCACTCGATGATGGCTTTCTATGACATTTGAAATTGCTGGAATTGAAATTGGAATCGCAAGTGCAATTGGCTTGCATTTTTCTCTCTCTGCTCGCGTTCTGCATTCACAATCACTCGAACGAACCCCCCCTCGGGCTCTGGCATTTTCACTTTGCCGGGGTAAAAACTTTCATTTTAATTAGCCGCAGCGGAGGCAAAAGCATAACAAAATCAAAATCAATTTCAGTTAACTAGCCAAGAGATTGGATTGGAAACCCGACCGCAGATTCAATTTTCAGAGGTCAATTAGCAAAGCTCTTGATGGACATGTGGCAAAATGGAAGGCGGCGGGAAACCAGTTTCGGTTCAATTTTACAATATTTCTCTATTCACTTACCACTTTGAAAGGCAGCATAGAAAATGTATATTTATTTATTTCTCCGCCGCTTTAGTTTGCATTGTTTGTTGCCCAACGAAAAGTCAAACGTGGCTAATTACGAGGCATTGCGATTGCGATTGCCAGCGTCATTGTTCGCGGTTATTTCGTGTGCAAGGTGTGTCTGAGCAACAGTATTTGGCGGACGGACCCCACACCGCACCACAACACCACAGCCAGCTCACAAAACAGTCGCAGAGTCACCCGATCGCAATGGAAGCCACCCACCCAAGTGGCCTTTGGTTGCACTGAGGTTTTCTGGCATTGAAAGTCACTGGAAAAAATGATTGCCATACAAGAATTAGAACAGAAAGAGAGTGGAAAATAAAAATCTATTTGATTTACAACACAAGAGTGAAATATTTAGAAATCAATACAATTAAGAGCGTTTTAAAATAAGTTTAACAAATATTTGTTTGTTTTAAAGTTTATTTCTTTGCAGGCTAAAATTTAAACATGTAAATCCTCTTCTCAAATCCTTTAAGCAATTTAATGTTTAGAATGAAGTAAGCTTAATTTGAATTCCTTTTTCGCCCAGTGATTCATTGGCAATGTTTCGAAATCGATCCCTTACTGATACAGCTTGAAAATTGAAACCTTAGCTATCCTTCATGCTCGGTCTGGCTGTCTAGACTCTGTATTTCTCCTAATTGATGCAGGCACTCGTGAGTTGAGTCACTCTAAAATATATCCAAAATATGCAGTCCTACAGAACCAAAATGAAAAGACCAAAAGCCGCTTCTTGACTCATAAATTCCGAATGGATAACATTCTATAAAACTGCCCGGCAGTGTCCCCATAAATACCGAATACTATAGATTCGAACTATCTATTCATGCTAACATTCCCATTCTTCGGCTCGCTTTGGTATTCAATAAATCTATTGCCTCTATTCACACACTCTTTGGTCTATTTCAATCAGAGACGGCCAAGTTCAAATGTCAATGGCAAGTAAATTGAGTAAAATAACACAAAATCAACGTTTTGCTAATGGACAGGCAATTTTGCACTCGCAGACATACACACGCAGATACACAGATACGAATGTATCTTTAATTGCCACAAATTGCCTTTGCGCTACGATTTTTACTCTTTCCATGTTATTTTTATGTATACTTTTTTTTTGCGCCGCTTTCACATCGAGTCAAGTCAATTTACATCCTGCGGAGCAGGACGCGTGGGCGCGTAGGTGGCACTAATTCAGTTTCCTGTCCCTGGCGCCTGCTCCTTAATGACAGGCGTCTCGTTGCTCTGCCTCCTTCCACATATTTTAGTATTTCTGTAGGCAGTCAGCGTGTATTTCCACGAATCCCGGTACAGAGTTTTAGACTTTTTTCTCTCCTACCTGAATTTCTAGGGGCTGGCAAGCCATGTGTTGATGTCACGTTCGGGATTGAGGAGGCAAAACCCTGCGGAGTAAATACTGGCAGGGCCGTGCCTGTAAATCCTCATTACTCCATGTCACACGACCCTTACGCCTTTTGTTTATTTTTAGTTAATTGTTTATCGTTGACTTTTTCTCTGCTTGCCTCGTAAAAAATAAATATATTTCTTTGTGAATTGTTTATGGGGGGAGACATTTGAAAACCAGCGCCAGGTACTAAAAAATTACCTTATTTACGATCATACTTTTAACAGTCACGTCGAATTCGCTGTTTTGCAAATTAATGAGCCAGTTATGTAGGTGCTTTGAGGAGCAAAACCATTCGCTGATAGTTTCTACAGTTTCAGTTGAATATTTCTATTGATAAACTATTTTCCACTAACACGTACCGAGTGCATTATTCGATCAATAAATATTACCTATTTAAATTCGTGAAGTTGTTTTCGTTTCTGCCTTATCTTCCACAAACATTCAGTCACATATTTACGACTGTTGGCTTAGAACTTGGTGTGAATGCATTCAAAGCCCCGGGAGAATTATCAATGTAGCCGGAAATTTTCCACTTCCCCCCATGAATAAATATCAACAAATCGGATGCTAGATAAGCGATAAGCCGGGACAAATTGCCTTTGTCCGTGTATTTGCATAAGATAAGGAATTCATTATTGATTTTTGCCGCCACCAAATGGGACACACCTCCCGAAACTAGATTATTTTTAGGAGGTAACAAGCTTATTATCAGACCCAAAAAAAAATCCAAATGAATACAGAACAAGGCCTTTCGACCGTAAAAGAATTATATGTGTTTGTTTGCTCGGTGGAATACAACTTAACAGCTAACAGACAGCGACAAGAACTAAAGGTCGAATGGGCTGTAAACATAAAACAAATGACGCAGTCGTAAAAAGTGACAAAAAACCAAGAAATTCGCTTTGGGTTAAAGAGCTTCCTCTGCAGATTGCGCAATTCCCTGGACCACAGCCGGAGAAAAACAAAACCCAACACCATACATGGTCTCCAGGTGAAAGCCATCGGTTCCTTCGCTTCCTTCGCCTCCTTGGCCACTCTGTCAGCTGTCAATTGACATTTATTATAAAACATTTAAATGTCAGCTCCGATCGTTTTGCGGCCAATTGTTTTCACTGTCGCTGCCTATAAATTTTGTAGCAGCTGATGATGATTTGTTGTGGCGTAGGAAACGCTGGACTCCTTGGCTTCGAGCTCAAACGGACCGTCAAATGGTCAGTCCTCTGTTGTTTTGGTCATTTTTATTTATTTATTTTGTCTTGTCTTTGTCTCGTTTCATTTGGCCCAACAGATGATGTCATATCGGGCTAGACAAAGGCCGGATCAGATCGGTTGCCAACTCGGTTCTGTCTCTGTCCGGGGTCTTGAGCCCTAATGGAAATGTTAAGAGCTCCTCTGAAAATTAGTAACCTTCCTGGGGTAGGGCAAATGCTTAGAGTAGCCTCTACCTTTTTAAAGATATACATGGGCTGCTTTACCGGTGATTTATGGGCAGTCTTTAGCTGAACAAGAAGCTATTGTTAAAAAGAGTTTAAGAGATCTTAGGGGTATTAAGTCCACTAAATAAAATCACTGAAAAACACATAGGAAATGTTTTGTAGTGAGATTAATAATTGAAAGTAATAAGCGAAGTTTATTGAAAGGGTATCTAAACTTTGATAATCTCTTACCAATCCCATAATACAACCAGTCTTTGGTGTCTCTGGCTGTTGTTGCTCTCCTGACATGGCTAATTGTGGTCGTTGTCGCTGCCATTTCTGCATTTGGGCGTTCCGACATATGCTTATTGTAATTTTCAGCCGGCGCCCGTGTGCCCAAAAGGGGATCGTAAGTTATGGGGGACTGCGGCTGCCCACCGGCTCAGCCCTTTTGCTGTTCTCCATGTTTTTGCCATGGCTCTATGATGATTTAATATGTAGGCAACTCGCTTATGACATGGCACCGGGCCGCAAGCCGCAAAACGAGGCGAAAAACAAGAACTGTGTGAATGGAATAAATGGCCGGGGAGGTGGGCTTTGGGTTGGGGGGCACACCAAAAAAAAAGGTGCGCCTCTGGGGCTCCTGGGGAAAAAAGCGGCACTCTGGCGAATATTTCTCGTTCGCCTGACTCGCCAACGTTTTTGGCCAAAGTTCAGAGAGCGGTTAACGGAGGGAGGAGGAGGAGGAGGAGACATGGCTGAAAAGGAGGCTGACTCCTCCGGCTCCGGTTGACTCATGGAAGTCACGTATGGCCCGCAAAAACTCTGCAGGAAAAACAGAAAAACAAAATATAAGAAGAAAAAAAGCTGTGCTCGCATTCGGAACGCGGTATTCGGCGCTTTTTGCCCCGGCACGCCATGTTTATTAATATTTAAATGCAACGAGCCATTCGCCATGCGAACAATTTCAGGCTTGAGTGCGGTCGGTAACAGGGGGGTTAAAAGGGGAACTCCCCGAAAGGGGTACCGCGGGGTAGAGAGGTGCCATTTGCGTAATCCTTTGGCAATGCTCTAAATGCAGTCTCGAGTAGGTGGCGGGAGGAGAGGAGATCCATTTCCATTCCCATTCCCATTCTCACTCCCATTTCCACGGGTGCTACACATGTTACATTTCTAATGAAGCATGTTGTCCAAGCACGAACACTGCCAAGACTGCTCTAACCCGCATGTCCCAAGCCACTCGCACTCACAGGACCCCATCTACTTACAGCTCCGACTTCCCGCCTCCTCCTCCAAAGCTCATCGGGCATTTTGGCAGTGTTTGCAAATGATCATCATCATTTGCTCAAAGGGGATTTTCAATGGTTTACTTGGATTCCAGCTTGGGTTAGGTCATGGGTTGGCTTAGGTCATCTTTTGGGTGGCAAATGGATTTGATACTTTGCTCAGATAATGTGAAAGTAAAGGGATTGCTTTGAGATGATTTCAATAAATACAGAAATTATATTTAGAAGGTTAAAACTACATTGAAGAAGTATGGGTGCCATAAGAAACAACTGCATATACAATTAGTTGATATTTAGTCATTAAATAATAAGAACCATTATTTTGGTTTCATTTTAGCTTAGTTAAACTATTTTAAATATATTGTTTAGTGTCTCCCAATAATAAAATCCTTTTTAAGTTGATATTTTACAGTATTTTTTCACAGTACATTTTCCTTTAATTTCCCCCTTTTCAGTATCCTTGTTGTAGAGTTCATTTTGCCTCGTTTGTGGGCTTGGCCACCTCATTAGCTGCACTTCCTGGGTGTTCGGAGTTCGGTTCCGTTGCGGTTCCCACTCGGGCTCTTCCCCTTGAAATGTAACTCCTTTGTAAGGGCAGCCTTTTAGCTGACCAGATACGTACCCAGAGCTCAGTTATATATTTTCTGCCACTCCTGAGTCCTGCACGCATCCCACATCCGATGGCAATTTGTTATGCTGTGTTTTTTCCCGTATCTTGTATATATTTTTTGGGACGAGCACTCCTCCACTTGAGTTTGTCTGCAGTATCCTCATACCCTGGGCCCAGCTGTCTGCTTATTATTTTGGCTTCTCCTTCGGCTTTTGTGTACCGACGGGCTCCTTGTTCCTTGTGGCACCTGCTCCGCTCCTCTTCACTGGGCAATTGTTTCCCATGAAGTGCACTCCGAGTGTGCGTGTGTGTGTCTGTGTACCTCCTCGGGTTTCCTGCTTCTTTTTCTGCCTGCACAAGGATGTTTATCCTCTGCTGCACTAGTTACCCGCCACGTTTGCCTCATTTGCATTACAAATCAGTTGGGCAAGTGAAAAATCCTTGCGGCGACCTAGTTTCTCTCCTCTGTTTAACAGTGCCTGCCAGCAATTTTCGCATCAAAGATTCATTTCGCATAAATCGCTGACCGTTTTTAACCCCGATTTGGCTGTCGACTCTATTCCCACGTTGAAATAAAAACCCTCAACGAGTGGAATTTATTTTTTTGGGGGAAAAGAAAAACAACAATAATATATATTTAGGGATGGGCGTTACCAGCTGCCCTTTTGAAATGTATTTTTTTATTTTTGCTCACTTCCTTAAATAACAAAAAAAACTAAAGCAAAAAATTTCCCCTCTTATTTCTTTGCAGGTTAGTACCAAACAAAAAAAAACTCCAGATGATGAATGGCCCGCAGAGGAATATGGTTCCGAAAAAAACGGCGGACTCAAACATTTTTATGCTCATGAATTATGAGACAAATCCGATTAGTAAGGGAATGATAAAGCAATAGACCGTCTGCTTGGGGTTTTATAATATCCCGGCAGATTTTTAATTTGCCAAATGTAATTGGTGAGGCATTTATGCCCCGCAAAGGATTTAGTTGGGAGCTAAGCTGCTCTCCTCATGCCCAGGCAGGTTTCACAGTGCACAGGGAAAAAATATAAATAAATTAAGAGTTTGTGGTTTTCAAATAATCAATAAGAGTCTATAATATTAAGAGCTTCTTGATCTGTTAAAATCCTATTCATAAATATATATTTTTTAAAGGAAAACCACACCCATTAAGGCTGTTAGGTGATATATCACTTTGAAAATGAAACCTTTTTTCTACCTGTGCACACAAAAGAAATCTCTTAAGCGGCTTAGGCTATCAGCTCGCTCATAGGAACCAAAGGCAGCGACTAATCGTTCACCTGGCGGCTTGGGCCTGGGACAGGTGTAGTGCTCAATTAGCCATAAGTCGCTCTCTGTCTTCTTTCCGTTTACTTTTTTCTCTTTTTTTTGGGTTCCTTGGGAAGCCAAGCTTTGGTTTACTTTCACTGTCGCAATAGGAGAACTTTTTTGCTAAAAGACAGAATCGATTTCTGTCACAGCTGACAAGTTTTCCATTTAATTTCCCCAGATGATTGGCCCGAACTATAGGAAAATGCAGAGGGATAACCAATAACCCTTGGGTATCCGCATCCGCATTGACATCCGCATCGCGTGGGAAAGACTCAGAGCTGACTCGGGCTCGACTCTTGTGACAAGTTTTAATTACAGGCGACATCCGTTGACATTTTCATGGAGCAGGCCCAAACGGAAATTACTTTTGGGCCATCCATTCAGGCCGTGTTTGGGCCATTTCGAGAATGTTTGCCCACACATTAGGGCAATTGTTTGCTCAAACTCACACTCTGGGCTTAAACTTTCCAGTCTCAGTTTCTCATTTTCTCCCCCAGCGTTTAGTGCTCGCAATTAAGCAATCAAGCCAATGTTGATTAATTAGCCTGCGAGTTAATCGCTTGATTTACATGTCAAGTGATTATGTTTTAATATCGCCATCAATGGATGGACTGAACACACTGCAAGGTCATCTTGGAGACAGAGATTTATGGCGATGGGAAATCAAATTTGGTTTATTTCCTGCGAATGATGGATGACTTGATAGGTTTTTCTTAAACCAAATATTGTTATTCCCTGCACATGATATCATGCATTATTTATTGGAATATTTAAGTTATTTTTTCGAGACAAAAACTTCGTTGCCTGACACCGTCGTAATGTCTTCATCGCACGCAGCTTTCCTAGGCCATCATCATCAGGGTATCATCACAATGATCGCTTTATGAGACAAGTTTAATGAACTCCCCGCCTAAGTTGCTGGCAAAATGTTTCATTAGCTTGCAGAGCGCGCCGGCTTCAGAGGGTTAACAAAAAAGAAAAAAAAAATCGTACTCCGATGTGGAGGTAATTAAGCTATGTGGCAACCCTGTCCGTTCCCATAATTTATGGCCTGGCAAATAATTATAATGGTAACACAATGCCCACGAGTGGAGATCCGAAAGGGGATTATGCATACAGTACTACTATATATCTACACCCATATTCTATGCCATTGTACAAAAGAGTCTTAAATTTTATTGCATTAGACGACGCAACTTTGTTACTCTTTGATTATGGGAAAATGTCGGAAAAGCATGGCTTGGCTTGGCTCTCCTAACGGTAACCCCGGCTAACTGCAACGGCCACTTTTTGTCTTGGTCTTTGTGGATTTCCTCGAGTCTACTATGGCCGGTGTGTCTGTCTCCCTGTGGCTGCCTTGGCAATTATGCAAGTTGGGTTCTAGAGGCTGCAATTGAGATTGAGACGGCGACTGCCACCAGACAAGGCAACAAATTCAGTTGGAAAGAGAGGTGGAGCAGGTGTACAGAGCGAAAAATGGGGATTGTAAAGGGTCTAAAGTCATTGAAAAAGGTTATAAATTAACTTATTAAGGTGTTTAAAACAATCTTTTTAAAGTCTTATTGCAAGTATTATATTTTCTTTAATTATAGATTTTCTTGTATATTATTTACTAACCAGAATTGACTATAATTTCCTTTTGGTGTACCAAGCAAATCAAGTCTTGGTAGTCTCTGGTCACTTGCCACTTGTTTGCATAAGACTGGTATTCTGCGTTGCGTTGCGTCATTAATAAAAATGTCTGGCAATGGCTTAAAATTTATGGCAAGCTCTCTCTCTCTCTTCCTCTCTTGGCCTGGCCAGCGGGTTTTCCTCTTAGTTACCTGTTCTTGTACCTGGAAAACTGTAAGCCCCCAGCGTGTGTGTGTCCCTGCCAAACTGTAATGAATTTTAAATTTCCTCAAGTGGAGATTTATGATGGCTGGCACGCAATTTGTTTGCTCCACTTTGCGATCCAACTGTCCTGGAAATTGTGACACGTGTCCCTAGAACGCCCCTTTGGTCATAATTTCCACCATTTCCCCAGCATTTCCCTGGCTTAGTTCCTTTGACTTTGCCCCGTCATTGTCATAAAATAATAAATGCCGCTTATAAACACACATTGTCATGTTGGGGGTGGGTGGCATACAGTGAAGGGGTGTAGTGGGGGGAGATATAACCAATCATTAATTCGATTGTGGGACAACTCTGTATTTAGGGTTGCCATCCATTAGATGGGGCTAAAATGTCAATAAAACTATTGTTGCCCGTGTCGGGGAGTGACCCAGAAAATGGGTTTGTTGACGTCATGCCAACAACCAGTGAGACAGTCGAAATTGACACTGAAAGAAAATATTTTCAAATGTATAAAAAATATAATCTAAAGAGTTAAATTATGCCAGATAGTATGTAATGATTTTTGCGCACTAAAATTAAATTAAAAACTTATATCTTCATTTTTATTCAACTAAAATTAAAGTGTGTTTCGGTTACTTTTATTTCCTGTGCAAAGGAAGCTAGCCGCGTTCAATCATCCCTGACAGCCGGACAGGAAGAGGAGCCGGAGGGGCAGCAGAGAGACCGCTAAAGGAAGCCAAGACGGAAGGATGCATTATGCTCGCCTTTTGGCTTCTCTGCGGTTTCGCTTTCGCTTCCAGTTTCGCCGGCACTTCCGGCCCAAATGGATTTATTTGTCTTCTGCTGCTTCCGCTTCTCCTCCATTGGCTTTGCTTTTATTTCTTGTGTATTTCTTCTGATTTTTTTTGTATATTTTGTTTTATTAATTATGGCCTTTTTTGGTGGCCTAAATTCAGGTGTCAGCTGCTAGCGGCAGCTCCAATTTGAAATTGTATATCTTGCGGTCAAACTTCTTCGGCTTGGTTTCTTCCCTCCCTTTCACTTGGCACGCGTTGGCTCCAAGCAGGTGCAAACTCAGGTGAATAAGCCAAAGAAGAAAGCATAAAAAAAAGTATATACATCACATACATAAAAGCCGTTTTAATGAGTTTTCCATTACACGTTGAGGTCATCGCTGCACTCGCGGTAATCAAATTATTTCCTGAGGGGGAAACCCACAAGGCTCCCCAGCTTAACCCAACTCGGCTAATTGTGATGACCTAAGCGTGAATTCCATTTCCATTTCGGCACTAATGGGTTAATAATGTGCCAAAGCAAATAAAAACCTTCTTAGTCTAATTAAATGTCGTTTCTAGCTGTTGATAATTGTAATTGCCACCGAAAACAGAGAGAGCGAAGCACAGTTTACCATTTCCCACAAGCGATTTTGGCCATTATTGAAAATGCTTCTGGCCAAAACAAAAAAAAGAAGCGGGACAATCATCGAAATGGGGGTTAAGCGAATTAGGGTCAAGTTGATAGAGGGCGAAAGAGTGGGTAATGAGGTTATGGGGATGGCTTCAAGGGGAGAGAGAGAGGTATCTATAACATAAATATTCAAATAAATATTGATTACTTTTTTAAATTGCTTTTTTTTTATCTCTGTAAACTACAAACTTCATTTTATATTAGGTTCGGATGTTAGTATTTCAGTAATTAAAGTTAAATTTACCAGCTTTTCAATGCTCATTTATTGTTGAGTATTTATGCCCCCATGTATATACATTTAAATTTGAATAATTATCTAATTAAATAAATAATATCACTGTAAAGCTTTTACAAATTACTTAGACATATATTATATAATATTAAATTTAAAATAACTACTAAAATATTTGCATAAATAACTTCTGCAGTCTAACAAGACTTCGTCACTATTTTCTGCATAAGCTCGAATTACATTTATTATTCTTCTGCTTAAAGCTCGTCGCCTTGGCTTAGTTTTCAGCACAGTTTCTGATCATTTGATACCCTGACTGGCAGAATTTTCCACAGAACCCGCTGACAGACCTTCTACGGTTGCATTGAGTGAGGGAGCTTGGATTTAGACAAAGATTTCAGCTAAGCCTGATCCCCGCAAGCCTGAGCTTCGAGAGTCAGTAGGCAGCGTATCGACTTACTGAGCGGGAGGAGGTAACTGGCTCGGAACAAACGCCAAGCTTTGTTTAGCCAGTTTTGTTGAATATTTTTTTCTATTTGAAACCAAACCAGTTAACTTGTTTGGCCAGCTCAACTTTCAGTTTTCTGTGCCCCTCAAAACAACGGCTTTGAAGGAAAAATGACAAGCGGAAAACATTGTTTACATTGATTGAGCCGCAGAGGGGAATTGGTTAAATTACTGCCCAAGAAAAATTATAAAAATTAGCAGCAAATTATTTATGAATGGGGAGTGTTCAAGTAAAGTGACTTGGGATCGAAGATCATTAGCATGCCAGCGAGAATGGAGGAAGAACAGATCAGAAGAATGGTAACTGGGAACGGGTAACTCTGGCCACTGGGAGTGTGTGATATAAGCCTTTGTTTCCCACTTACAGGCATCGATTGTGTCTGGCTTTTATTGCCCCTCCGAGGAGATCTACTGCCGATTAAGTCTTATGTGTGATGTGTAAATTATGTGTTGGCATTGTGTTCTTAACTGCTTTTGTGCCGTTCGGCTGTCTCTAACTGTTGTTTGCCAGCAGGCCAAGCAACGACCTTAGGCTTAATTTATGCCCAAACACTATGAAAACACTAGCAACAGCCTTGTAATAGTTCCTACTGATAGAAACTCTTTTTTACACACAGAAACAAAAAGGGAATAAAGTGATAAAGTAATTAATTAAACAAGTGTGAGGCTTATGAATGCTAAATCCATCTTAAACCCTCCTAACTGGGCTTGTTTCGGGATCTAAAAAATATTAATTACATTATAATTTCACTAGATATTTTTCTGCCTGTATCCAGCTCTCTTCGCTGGCAGCTGCCAATCTCCGGCCATCTCTTTTCCTACCGGCATGCCGGAAAAGCATTGTTATTGCCAACTTTCGCTGGCAAGAAAAGCTGAAAAATCTGACTGTGTGTGAAAAGCGTTTGCTCAGTGTGTGCCCCATGTAAATGTTATTTGTTGTTTGTTATGTGTTATTTGTTATTGCAGCAGCAACAATGCCATGGAAATTAGCTGACACAGAAATCGAAAAAAAATACAGAAAAATGCAGAGAGCAGGCAGCTGATAAAGCTCACTCGAGCATTGCAGATACAGATACAAAGATACACCAGATAGATTCATAACCAAGGCTTTCGCATAAGCCGATCAGTCAGTTGACATTTTAAGGCGGCTCAGAAAACAGAAAAACACGTTTTAGCACACGCAGAGATCGAGGGCTTTGGGCCATTAGCCTTATTGGAACGTTGGCAATACTTTTAAGAGCCGCAAAAGGCGGTGTGAGTACCCGAACCCACCACACTTCTTGGGTCACGGCAAGCCGAAATCCATGTCAGAGTTCACAACAGTTACAACAGTAAAAGAAGCAGCCAGATGAACCCAAAGCACGCCACAGAAAAATATAAAAAATAAAAACAGAAATAAAGACCAACACTCACATAAGAAATTAATGGCCATCAAGTGCGAAAAAGTTCATTTCACCTCGTTTTTTGCTGTTCTTGTTTTTTTGTGTTTTTTATGACGCCTTGTAAACTGTCACAGAAGACGATGCAAGGTGGGGTTTATCTGGCAGATTGCTGGGCGACCTGGTCACCAGTTTTACCCCAGAGACAACCGACAGCCACAAAGATGACAAATGGGATTGTCGCATCGTCGTAGGTTTTGCTTTATTTGGTTCAATGAACCGGCAACAGAAGTGGCCACGGAACTGTAGGTGTTTCTTTGGGAAATTAAATTAAATTAAGTGAATTTAAAGCATAGAAAATGGTAGCTAATGTCACCAGATTAAATAAACCCTAATATGAATCTAAGATTCCTTAATGAATCTATAAAAATATAGATACATTTCCAATTATCAGATTATAATTATGTGGCAAACAGCCAGCGTATTAATTACTTCACAGTTGAATGATATATCATGGTCTTCTTCAGTTTCGAAATCTTCAAAACCACATCCCCAACCTTGTTCTTGTGTTTACACAGCACTCGATAGGAATTCCCCTGCGCGGTTCTCCTCGCCAAATATATCTCCATCTGCCATCAGACACCCGCACTTCCACTGGCCACACGCCTCAGATTGATTTGCTGCCAAAAAATTATGATCATCTGACGGATCCGATCAACCCACTTGACCTCATTCGCCATTCAGAGACAGAAAAGATATACCTAGCTCGTATCTCGATGCCACATATTTCTATTTGCATCTGTATGTAAATTACTTTGGCGGAGAGAAACCTTGACTCTGGTTCAATTAATAATTAAATCTCATTTGTTTTTCCGTCACTTTTTTATGGCTTTTGTTAATTGAATTTCAGCTCTAGAGATTTGTTATTTTCTGGTTCTTTTTGCGCTGCCAAAGCCCAAGAAAAAACAAAGAGACCAAATCAATTCAAATGCGGCTAAGACTGGCAAGAAACAAATAACCCAAAGACTTAGCCAAGGTTTTGGGTAGCGTCGCCACTTCGTTGTTCGCGTGCGTGTCAAACCCGAGAAAAACTTAAAAAGAAATAATAATAAAATAATAATAATGATGATAATAATAAAGAGAGACTGTCAGACAGACAGACAGACAGACATGATATGCCCTCAAGATAATTCCCGAGATTTTGTTCCGGTTTTTTGTTCGTCTATCTGTCGGCCCGATGATGCTGCTGCTGCTGCTGGGAAAGAAAGTTTCTAAATGAAATTGCTCGCAATGTTGTGTGTTAAAAAATACAGAGAAAAATATAAATTCATTAGGCAAAGACCGAAATCCCGTTGCCCCGGGCAAATGAGCTGGGAAAGGGCTGTGAAAATGGTTAACACGCCCACAACGAGCAGCGAGCAGTTAACCCGCCCAACGAAGCTCTTTAATATGTACAGTGAAGACTCTGTGAGTTGTCCAAGGTTTAAATGCATATTATAAAGAGATTTTTAATTATGTAGAATATTTAATTACGTCTTTAATTACCTAAGTGTGTTTTAACTTCTTTAATTTCCAATTAGATCTAACTTGAAAGCTTCATTCTACGTTTTCTTATAGACTAAATGTAAACCCTTGGGTTACAATTAATTCAATTTTATTTTAAGTATTTAACTTTAAAGAAAATAAAATATAAATACGAATTTTCAAGTATTTAATTATCCAAAAAAATATTATAAGATTTTATTGTCAAGCATTACAAAATGATCCAAAGAGCCTTCACTGCATTTATTTTCTGCGATGCCCCTTCTTTTGCGCTGTGTGAATTTCTTCATAAATATTTCGTAAAAAGAAAGTTTCACAGTGGCTGACAAACTGTAACGCACCCAAAAACCAAAACCAACAAAAAACCAAAAAAAAAGTAAATAAATAAACGAAAACCCGACGCCAGATGAATCACCAAAGCGATTGTTGGCCGTGTTGAAAGTGTTAAATGCATTGCATTCGGGGTAAGGTGGGCATGGGGATTTGGCCAACTCGAATCCGCTGACCAATGGTCACTGCTTCTTGCTGGTTTGTTTGTTGTTGTTCGATCATTGCTCAACTCTGAGTTTCAGGCCTGGCTTTTATTTTCATTTTGCATTTCACTTTGCCGCTTGCATGACTCCCCATTGTGGTTGTTATTGTTTTCACGTTTGTTTAAGACTGCTTTTTTTTAGTGTTTTTCTAGCCACTGCTGGCTATTTGGGAATTTTTTAATTGGCAGCCAACATGCAATTGGCCAATGATGTTCCAACTCCGAAATGCACTCTGCAGGATGTCAATGATTGATTACAAAAGTGGAGTGTCTCTCCTTCGCTTTGCTCAATTTTGACTGCATTGCGTGCCAGTGGCTCTGCTTTTGTTATTTATCTGGCTTATTAAGTTTATGGACTGCTAATTTATTGATTTATATGCCAGAGTCTGTTTTTGAGTTGTTAAGAGTTATACACGTTGTAAAACCGAACAAAAAGTGAGCAATTTTGCGTGGTAATTGAATTGGCAATGAGCTGAAAAAGGAATCAAGGGAGTTCAAATAAGTCGGGGAATGTATATTTTCATAAAATGTGTATAAATAAATAAATGAATATATATATTTATATTTTAACTTGTTGTTTATGAACTTCAATCGGGCAATTGCAGGTCTCCTTAATTCCTAACACAAAAAATCAATTTTCCTACGTTCCTTTATTCCAATTAATTTAATTTAAATTTTCCTGTGACTCCAGCTTTCTTTCTCAGTAGTACGTTAAATTTAATTAAATTGTCTTTTTGTTTACAGCCAGAAAACACAATTACAATTACAATCACCTTAATGTACAAAACACCATCAACAGCAGCATTTAAGGCTCCTACATTTTTTATATTTTCGATTGCAATGGCTAGACACCACATATATTTTATACATCTCCATATTCATGAGCCTTCTGCAAATCGTTATTCAGATGATTCAGGATTTTCCATTACTCCTTAGTCAGCCATTAAGCCGCTTCGACTCTTTCAATGTAAACAATCAGCGGAGTCGCAATACTGAGAATAGTTTTACGAGCCTTTCGCTGATTTCCATCTGGCGTCTGCTGCTTAATTTTCCTTTTACACAAAAAAATAAAGAGAAAAACCAGAGACAGCAAGAGCCAGCCGGAGTCTCGTGTGCGATCATAAATAAGTCAACGGAAAAGGGACCCCGAAGGGGTTGCAGTTGCAGCGAAGAAGTGCACTTGTGGCCACTCACTTGGCGTCAAAAGATTTGCTATAAATAAGCGAACTTCAGGCTGAGGAAGCAATTTGCGGCAATTGCCACTTATGCGATGCATTTACAGTTTGGGAGCCAACCCGTGAATAATGAATAATGAATACCGAATGCAACATATGCGGCAGCACGGCCAAATAAATGAAGATTAACGATGAGCGAGTGTTAAATCGGGCGGCAAGCTTCACTACACAAGTAAATGGGTTTTTTTTTATTTGCCTGGCGACATGCGTTGACCCACTTATTGGGCTGTATTTCCCTCTGAGAGCTGTGTAGCTCATGTATGCACATGTAGATACGGAATCAGTAAAAAGTGAATGTTGCCAATGCCGCAGAGACGCAAAAAAAAAACGCCAACGCATCTGCGGGTGGTAAGGCAACTTTTGTCGGGCAAAAATCAAGCAGAGAAATGTCAGATCCCCTACAGTTTCAACCCACCAGTCACTCCTCCCCCTGGTAACCAGTCGAAAAAATCATAAATCATTCAGCAAAATTCGCTGACAAATAGCCTGAAGTAAGCCGAGAGTGGCTCAACCTAGAGTGCGGATTACTGCAATCTGAACACTGGGGGAAAACTAAGGTTTTAATAGAGATATAATGACATTAAGACTTGGAGAGTTTGAGCTTATAAATATATTTATTTGCCAAAATTGAAAGAGAGTATATTTAGTGAGCTAATTTTCTATACATTTATTTATAGATCCTCTCGAACTATAAAGCAGATTTGTTATTTATATTCATTTCTCAATGAACTGAGTTATTTAACTTAAATTAAATCTAAGTGTATCAATACCTCTATTTTATTTAGCCCTTCCCCAAACTTAATTGTATTTCAACAATATTAATTATAACTTTTCCTGGGCAGTCTCCTCCCTTTTCTGTCTGTCTGCCAGTCCTCTCAGGGCCAGAAAATTCCCTTAACTTGGCCAGCCTTTCCCTCACTCACAACTGCAGTTGACATTTTGAACCACAGGCAATCGAAGCTGTCTTCAATAATTCAATATGCACGTCCAATTTGTTAGCCTCGTTCGATTGGTGCCTTGTTTTGGCCAAGTAAACAATGCGTTGGTTGCCCATATGGACGGGAGTGTGTGTTGTGTTCGAGGAGTTATGTTCCAGTTAGGCTTGTTTAATCAATATTTGACTTGCGAATGGGAATCGGGTTTACCTACGGCTTGGCTAGCTGGCATTTTCCAACTAATTGCGGGCAGGAAGTGTACATACATATATTGCCTCTTGTTCCCTGTTGACAACTGCTTTTGGAAACATGCAAAAAAATTAAAAAGAGTTTCCTAGGAAGCCGCAAGGTTTTACATGCTTGGGGCCTGGCAATTTAGCATTCGAGAGAAGATTCTAGGAAGGTTTCTCGTTCTCCCCGTAGAACATTCTTCTTTCATGTTTCACGCTTGGCTGCCGAAATTCTCGTGAGACAAAAGAACTTCGCCAGCTCACTTCACAAGTCTCCACGGGGCGGAGTTGGTAACTCCACTCAAAGGCCAGAGCCTCTCGATCACACGAGCAATTATTTTATGAGAAAAGCAAGCCAAGCGAGGGAAAATAATGAAAAGCAACAGGGGGAGAAGAAGTCTTTAAGAAAACAACAGAGGAGCGTTGGTTGTTGGTTGGGCAACCACCACTTTGGACTTGGTCTGGCGGCAAAACTTTTGTCAGCTGTTTGTAATTTAAATGTGCAAAGTTACACAAAGTCTTAACCCATCGCACACCCCTCGGGGGGACCAACCGAGCGGAAACGGAGCAGCTTCAATGCCCATGCGCAGAAGGGTTAAGCGAGAGAGTAGAAAAGGTTGGTCAATCTCTCACGAAAGCCAAAGAAAGCCATTGGCTACAGTCTAGGTTAAGTTTGTAATAACGAAATATCAGAAATGTAACCAAAATATAGTTGAAAATATTAAATAAAATATATAATGATTTAGTTGAGTAAAATAGTTGGTTCTCTGCTTAGAATATACTCCTTCTGTAGATTAGATCTTGTTCCTTCAACCTTCTCTCCAGCTTTAAAATAGTAATTTCCATGAGATACTTGTCGCTGGTTATTAATTTCCCCAAAAACCCTTGATGACACTGCTATTATTTCCAGCTCAGCCTTAGCTGGTTGCAGAATATCTTGTTACGGGGCTGCCCTCGTCGACTTGCCTCGGTGTTGTGCTGCTCATAAAGGCGTGACATGAAGTCATGCTCCTCATACCTTTCGAGCTGTGTACCTCCGAGGGTGATCAGGGGGAAATTGCTTCCCGTGGGCGTGTGGGAATGGAATCGAGTGTACAGTGGAGTGGTGTATACATATAGAGTGGCTTCTCGGTCCTCTTGATTCTTGCCTTGGAATTGTCGCAGCTAATTTTATGCTGCACACCGCACAACAGCAACAGCAACTCCGGTTGTTGGGTTCACTGCGCACAAATTGGGTCACACAGCAAGCCTTCACATGCAACTCTAACGCCGTCTCCATCTATAAAACTCCACTGCAATTAAATCTATTTTAAGGCGCAAATAATGTATGATATTTTATTAATTAGGGGATCTTAAAAATCAATCAGGTAGCTTGCATAATTTACGGCAATCTTGAAACCATTTTCGGCTGCCTTTCGCTTTCAGCCATATAATCTTTTACGTTTTGTTTGTGGCTTTGTTCCGCTAATGAAATTGTCGCCAAACTGTAGCAACTTCAACAAATGATTGCCATATTTAGGCCGTGATTGGTGTTCAATAAATACCAAACGAACCAGTTGCCAAAGCGAATTTGGCCAAACACAAATAACGCCCCCAAAAAGCCGATTCTCTGGGTGTGTGAGCTCACTCAGAGACACTCATTTGCACACCCGAGACATGATCTCATTCCGATTGCAGTGGCCAAAGCTTCTAGGAATTTTATATGTTATTATACAATAAACGATATGAGAAGTTCTTTTTATGCTCATTTTAACACTTATTTTGTTCTGCTCTGTGGAAAGCGATAAGACAGTCATGAGTGTATGTTAATTAAGCTTGTGAAAGCGTTTCAAACATAACATTCGTGCTCAGTTGGACTCACTCAGACGTGCCACGAATTCTGAGTTGAGAGATCAGCTTTCAGTAGGTTCTAAAGTGCGTCGCAGCTGGGGCTTAGACCATTAAGAGTGTAGCGGTTTTAATAGAGTTCTGCTTAATGATCTTTGGGCTTTCAAAAAGGGTTAATAACTGTGCCTAAAAATAGGTAACTAAACTCTTCTGAGCAAGCTTCATTTAGGATTATCTTTAACATTTGAATACCCTTTAAATTCCCCTTAAATTGTTGCACATATCAAGGACACCCTTTGCTAATTCCATCCTCAGCTTGACACTTACTCTCTCGACTTTCGACTTGACACTTGTGATTTATGCGTTTTTGATTTAAGCACTTCAATCTCGAGCCTGACTTGTGTGTGTTTTTGTTTCACCCTCGGAGACACGAATAAATCATGTGCTTTGGGGTTTGTGGATTTGTCGCCATTACATATATCCACATTTATAGCTCCTTGACTCGCCCCCTAATACCCCCTTTTTTCTGTCTCACGTGCGTAGGACCCAGCACACACATATATCAATCACTTGGAGAACTCGCATGTGTCACACTTTCCGAGTTGAGCAATGCATAAAATATTCACAAAGGCGAAACTGGGAATAATATTAATAATATCAAAAGTTTCGAAGGCGTTGCAGTGGCTGCCAAACCCTCTGGCGATGACTGACATCCTCCTCTCTTTCCAGTTTTTTTTTCCCCATCTTCTTAGGGGCCCTGGCTTCCTGTGCCTTTGTTATATATGTACTTTGTTTTCATTTTGTGAAGAGGCGAGGGCGTTGGATGCAAAATGCACATTTTTAATGACGCCCGCCTGTACTTGAGGCCGAAACAATAACAAAAAAAAAAAAAGAAATAGGGAAAACAAAAAACAACAAGGAAACGCTGTTGACTTTGGCAACGTCGCAGGATTTTGCACACATGGGGGTGTCTGTACAGGGGAGAAATAGGGCCAGACCGGGGACAGGGACAAGGATTTAGTAAGGTGAGGAGAGATCGGTGCCCTTCGGTGTATGCAAATCGGTTGCTCAATGCAGGAGATGACTTTGCCCTAGGGGACTGCCCTTCCTTTTCTTCACTTTACCCCACTAACCTCGAAATGATGCCACTAATACAGAGAGAGAAAAGGAAGAAATAGTTAAAATAATAAAAAGTAAATAGAGGGTATTTGAAAAGAAAAGAAACCACATTGCTTTGGGTACCAGAAAACCGTCTAACCTGTATTTAAATCAATAATAAATTCATAAATCCCTCAGAGTTGTTTCAAAATTCCCTTTAGAATATATTTTTCCCTGTGTACTGAAGGCCCCCATCTTCAAGTTGCCATATGGCTGTAGTTCCGCTTTCGGTTCTCCTCACTTTTGGTTCCATTTCTGCGCCGTGCTCTGTGTGTTCTGAGCTCTGTGCTTTGTCTCTTGTATGTTCTTTTAGATCTCAGCTCGTAACACTTTTCCCCATCTTGTGGCTCGTGTGTGTACGCGCTGACTGTAATCCGCTTAAGTTCCTTGGAATCGGCACATAAACATCATCATCGTCGGCATTATGATTGTCAGCATTGAGTTTCTGGTTCTGTGTGCAAGTTCTACATTCGTCATGCTTTCCACTTTATTACATTTAACTTTGGCATTTTCCGGTTTGCTCAGTTGTCCGGCTGTGCTTAATACAGCTCTTACAGCCTCCGAACAAATGCTTTCCTAATTAGATCTAAGAAAACGGAAAACCGAAAACCGAAAACCAATTGCCAAAGTGGAAATCTTGACAAATTAACTGAGGGGGGAAATTAGAGCTAGAGTTTTCCCTATTAGATGACTCACTTGCCTTGCCGCACTCCCTTTGTTTACCCAACTCGGGTGAGCTTAGCTTATCCTAACGAACTATCTATGTATTTTCGGGGCTGGGTTCCCCCTAGTCCATTTCCCAATTTTCCCATTTCCCACTTCCCATTTACCATTTGCCATTTAAGCAAACATTAAAAGGGCAACCGCCCTCGGCCAATGAAGCCAACTAAGCGTGTGACGTGACCGGCTCTATGAGCAGTATCTGCAACAAGCCCACTCCACTTCCATAGTGCCACAGTGCCGTAGCTCCATAGCTCTAGTTTCCATTTAATTCCCCACCCAACCATCCATCTAGTGACTGTCTAGGGTTACAACAAAATTTATTAATTCTCCTCAATTGCCACATTCGTTTTGTTTGTCTGCCAAAGGGAGTTGCAGTAGGAAATATGCATTTGCATATTGTTTTGGTTCACACGATACAGATACAGATACAAGTACAGATACGGATACAGATACACAAAACCCGGCGAATATATGAGCGATGGATGTCAAAATCCATTGGATATGCACCCAAATGACTGACAATGCAATTCATTAGCGGTGCAGTCAGCTAACTGGAAACCACTCGACTTGAATAATCGGCAGAGTGGGCTAACCTTGCGATCGATGGTGGAAGTGAATGGAACCTCCGGAGGTGTCCCACGTCCTCCTCCTCCTCCTCCTCCTCTGGTCTGTGTCAAACCTTTTTCTTTTACAATTCCTTCTCTGCATTCCCCAAACTTCCTGGCGTCTCATTACTTCCAGCCATCAGCTGCAGTTGCAATTGGCAGCCGGCAGACCATTAAATCAAGGCACGAACTATCGATGAACCTCAACACACACTCCCTTTAACCCCTTGGAGTACACTTTAACCCCATTTGGCTGCTGGCCAGCGCCTGAAAATGCAACAAAAGACTCGTAGAAATGGAAAAACTGTTATGTGCAAATAAAAGAAGGGAACTTTTTAATATGCTCGCTTGTTTAGGGACTAGACAAAAGCTTCGAGTGGCGCCAGGAATTGAAAAGGAAATGCTTTGGGAAATGCAGGGGAAAGGCAGCCTGAGCTCCACTGCTCCGCTCATGTCAAATGAAAATTGTTGGCTTAATGTTATCAAAAATTCAACCCAGCCCGAGTTTCCCTCTGCGCAAATCCATCACGTAATCCACGCCCCCCTGCACCCCCCACACACCCACTGCCATATTTGTTTGGCGCTTTTGCAAATAGTTTGTGCCAACAAAATTGCAAAGGCATCGACAGTCGCTGGCTGCACCACTTGGAGCCGTGGAGCTCACCGTGGAGCTCTCTTGCTCCGCCATTATCCAATCCATCCACATGGCCCCGGGGCCCGGGACATTTGCATGCGGGGCAGAGGCAGAGCAGAGCAGGGCAGGGGTGGGCCTTCGTCGACGATAATTGCATGAAATTATAATGCAGCCGTGTGCTGCCGAGCCGCTCTTTGTCCGTTGGCATGTGGGAGGCTCCACTGTGGCACCCACACACATAATCAGGCCCCAGTTGTCGAGAGCTTGGCATAGGGACTGGGTAGAGCCGTCGCCACACATGGTCCTCTGACACACTATCCCGCCTGAATAATCAGAAACAGGGAATGGGTATACAAAATTATATTTATTTGCACTCAGGATCAAGCAGCCATAACTACATGTTTGGGGTATAGAAAGTGTCCAGTAATCAGCAGGGAATAGTTATTTTATTTCCTGGATAATTTAAGAGCAGAACAAATAAGAAAAGGCCCCATAAAAACCCTAAACTAATTACGATTTATAATCTTTTCCCTTGCAGAACCACCATCGCGGCAGAAACGCCAGCGAGGAGCGCGTGCCACAGCCCCACTCGCCCCACGACAGCCACGCCCATCCGCACAACGGGGGCCTGCAGCACTCGGGCTCACGGGCGACGCTCCGCCACTCGATGAACCACTCGAGCACCTCGACAGTGTCCGGCTCCGCCTGCAGCTCCACGCCCGCCTCCCCGCAGCTGAGTGGCGTGGTGAGCGCCTCCGGGTGCCAGATGCTGTCCAATGGACACCACTACCAGTCCCAGTCGTCGGTGAGCTCCAACTCCTCCATCGTCTCGGCCATTCCCGCCTCGCAGAGACTGCTGGAGGAGGCGCTGGCCAAGTCGGCTCCCTATCCCATGATCCTTCTACCCCAGCTCGGCGGCTACTGGCTGGACGGGACCGAGCACGAGTGCGGCTACGATGCCCGGGGTAATCCTCTGCTGCCACAGACCACCTGGATGGCCAAATTCGAGACGGACGACACGGCCAAGTGCTATCGAAGATTCTATGCCGCCAGGGAGCACTCGAATCTGGTGGGGCAGGATGAGCAGCTGGGCCCCGTGTTGATATCCATCAAGACGGAGAATGTGGCCAACCAGGAGCACATGCGCATCCTGCTCCGGCTGAGAACTGGAACGATGCACGAGCTTATTCCGGTCTCGTGCCTGGGCGCCCAGCCCAGTCCGCTGAAGATGGTGCGGCTGCTGAACGAGCAGATCCAGGTGGACCACTTCATGCCGGTGCTGTGCCCCAAGGCCTCGCAGCTGATCAGCGTCTACGACGAACATGTCCTCGTTTCGCACTTCAAGTTCGGAGTGCTCTACCAAAGATATGGACAGACCACCGAGGAGGAGCTGTTCGGCAACCAGATGACCTCGCCGGCCTTCGACGAGTTCTTGGACGTCCTGGGCCAGCGGATTCGCCTCAAGGACCACAAGGGCTACAGGGGTGGGCTGGACATCCAGAACGGACACACTGGCGACACGGCCGTGTACGAGGTCTTCAAGGAGCGGGAGGTCATGTTCCATGTCTCCACCCTGCTGCCCCACACCGAGGGCGACCCGCAGCAGCTGCAGCGGAAGCGGCACATTGGCAATGACATCGTGGCCATCGTTTTCCAGGAGACCAACACTCCCTTCTCGCCGGACATGATTGCCAGCCACTTCCTGCACGCCTTCATCGTGGTGCAGCCCATCGAGCCGAATACTCCCCACACGCGCTACAAGGTCAGCGTCACGGCCCGCGACGATGTGCCCTTCTTCGGACCCACACTCCCCAACCCGGCCGTCTTCCGGAAGGGTCAGGAGTTCAAGGAGTTCATACTCACCAAGCTGATCAACGCGGAGAACGCCTGCTACAAGGCCGAGAAGTTCGCCAAGCTGGAGCAGCGCACCAGGACCTCGCTACTCCAGAACTTGGTGGAAGAGCTGCGCGAGAAGACCCGCGACTTTCTGGGCGCCGATCTCTCCCAGACATCCGCCGGCAGTCCCACCCCCGAGACCCCGAAGGCGGAGAGCGGCGGCGGTGGTAATGCCGGCACCCGATTCATAGACACGGTGAAGAAGGCGCTGATCATGCGGGTGCGATCCCAGAGCGTGGATACCGGAAATGGTCATGGACCCGGGCAGACGGATAAGTTCAGTGTGAACACCAAGCTGGGCACTCTGAATGCCAAGAAGGAGGCGCATCCCGAAATGCAGACACCCAATTTGAATGTAAGTTCAAAGAGAGAGAGATTTTATGATTCAGTTTCTAATCCATGATCTTTCTTTATTCTCCCAATACAGACCTGCAGTCGTACGGCCTCCAAGTCCTCGTCCAAATCCAAATCCTCAAACGAGTCCACCTCCTCCTCGCCGGACATCACCTCTCGGCAGGCGAATAATAACAACATCAACAACAGCAACTCCAATGGCGGACTTCTGCCACAAAACGGTTCCGGTGGCGTGGCCGCAGCGGTAGCGAGTGCCGCCCAAAATGGAGTCGTGGCCGTGGCCACCATGTCCGAGACGAGCGATGACTCCAGCCTGAACAGCGTGGATCTGGACCCCATGATGGCCCATTTGGATGGCGGTGCCACCTACATAGACAGTGACACGGGACTGGAGAGCATGAGCTCCGCGGAGGCCACCACCAAGGCGTGCTCCCTGTGCCTGGACGGCGTCCAGTCCACCATGATGGGCAGCTCGCCCAGCAATGAGACGATCATGAAGATCGAGAATCTGCGCCAGGAGGTCACGCGGTTGAAGTGCGACAAGCTGGATCTACTCAGGCAGAATGTGGTGGGTATTTGCTTTGAACTTTAATGAGTTCTTAGAAGATATATTAATCCAATTCCTTTCTATATCTTGCAGACCTGTCAGCGCGACATCAAGCGGCTAAGAGAGCGGGAACTGTCCCTGCAGGGCGATCTTTCGGCGGCTGGGAGGGAGATCCTGCGGTTGCGGGATCTTCTCAAGGAATACATGCCGGATACCGCAGCCGCTCCGCTCTCCATATCGCCTATCTAAGCGTCAAACGCAGTCCTTGGACGAAGCAGGAGGCGGAAGGCGGAAGGCGGAAGGCGGAAGAGAGTAACCACTGTGCCGTGTATAACACTTTGGAGGAGTCGTTCGTTTGGCGAGTTGATTTGCAGACAGTGGCGTAGCCCCGAAGAGAGAAACCCCCAAACAAAATGGAAAACAAACAAAACTGTATTATATTTAGTTTACGTAGCCGTAGATGTGGAGATCTATAGAGATCGGACAGACAGGTGGCAGCAGGCATGCGCATATTGACAAGTTATTACATATAAACAACATACAAAACAGTTACAAACTAAACTAAAAACAAACGCAAACGAAACAAAAACAAAAACAAGGCGATAAAAGAGCTAAAGCAAAACAGAACACAAAACTCAAAAAAGTACACCAAATATATAATATAAGTCTTTAAGCATATTTAACGCAAGAATAACAACCTAAAGAACTATTCCAGATCCCCATCCTAAGTAGAGAGCGATCAATCGCAAAGCATCACACGCAGAGATCGATATCGATATGCATACATATTATGATTATAATCGCAACACACTCACAAACACTTGTAGCAAAGTTTTGAGGTTTACAAAACCGTTACTCGTTGGTTAGTCGCACCCGTAAAGTGTTACTGTTGCCGTGACTGTTACTGTGACTCTCGTTTCACACTTCACCATCCCCCCCATAATCGACGATAACTAAATTATAATCGACTTGATTTAATTTTCTCTTAAATTAATACAAATAACCAGCAGAACAGAGCAAGAGGGAACTGTTAACCTTAACTTTAAGTTGCTTTAAATAATTTTACCTAAACCGTATGTTAATTAATTATTTTCTAAGTTTAATCAAATGCAGAAACCGCAGAATCGATGAGCAAATGACTCACAAGAATTCATCAATAATTTGCATGGCGCGCATTCGTTGTACATATGTGTAGGAGCGCGCCTTATAATTCTCGATCCGCATTCGGATCTATCGAAATTAACTATGACTATCTTTATTTTCTAATCTAATTCAATAACCGACATAAGAGAGAGCCACGCAAAAATGAAATCAAGTATGTAGTAGGTTGGAAAGACAATTCCAAGAGCAAAAGTTACGAATCACGCAAGCATGAATTTTGTCTAAGTACCGCGAATAATTGTTTTTGTTGAGATGCATTATCATTTTTATTGTGTAAAGTATAGAAACACCAACAAATATATACAAAATATATGGAATATATACAGAATCGATGATTGACTTTTATTGGTGGGGAGATTTAACGATAATTGCCAAAATTACGTTGAAATGCGGTTACTTAAGAGCAGTATTTTATTTTTAATTTTACTCACAAGAATTGGTAATTGGATATTTATTTATAAACTAGTACAGTTTAAGGACTAGTGTCTGTTGTTAGCAGAGAGTTAAACAGAGGTCCACAGTTTGACAAGCCCCTGTTCAAAAAATGAAAATGTTAAGTGGAGTTTTCGTTTACATTAAAAGACCTGAAAGTACTCATTGATATTTGGTTCCGTTTAAAATAAACCATTTACCATTTTTTTTTTTTCTCGAAGAAAATTATTTGTATTTATTATATCGTTTTATTTGACATAAATTTCACCTCATGCCTCGCAGATGAAACCATTCTTTTCATGGCAATTACTGTCGTACATATAATAATTAATTTGAAAAACGCAATGTTGGTTGAAGTTGTAGTTGTCGGGTTGTCCCTGCCTCCAGTTCAGGAAGGGTGCTGGCTGGCGGGAAAATGCAGAAACAAACGTGCCCTCTTTTTCCATATCGTTGAGAGACAGCCAATATTTGGCGTCCCATTGCAGTTTGGGTACGACAAGATGGAGCTCCTCCTTGCTTCGGATGGTCGCCAGTTCACCGCCCATCCGACGGCATGTCCTTGAAGCGTCGTACCAATCCAGGGTTGAGTTCGTCTCGATGTAAAAGGACCTGGATCCGATCACCTCGAAGGGCGCTGAAGGACCGGCAGCGTGAAGTGCTGGCAATGCCAGGAGGAATACAATTGTTGCCGAATAACTGAACATTGTGAGTTTTGTTTAACAACTGTCTGGCTATGCTATAATTACGCTGTATTTATAGGGATAACAGCAATTCAATATAACTGATAAGAAACATTTATATATTATCTGCATTATGTAGAAACATTCTACGAAAAATCATTTCATTTCCTTGAATTCTTTAGTGATATTTTTTCTAGCGAATTTGATAACAACCAGCGAGAAGAATTCATACAATTAACAGACTAAGGTTAAGTTCGTGGAGTCTTTTATTCTAGGAAATGATTCTTCCTAAGAGCTATGCCACAATATGAAATATTTTACAATTGTATGTTAATTAAACAAGACATAAAGCTAAATTGTATACCCTAAAAGTTTGCAGTTGGACCATTCGATTGAGAGTCTCCATTGGAGACCCTTTTATCAACTTGGTATCTATGTATGTATGTACATATATATCAATTCGGTCCAGTAGGACCCGTCGACAAACCTTTTGCAGGTGTTTTAATTTTATATATATTAATCGTTGACTTTGTTTTTTTTTTTAATTTGTTTTTATACTTATTGTTGTTGCTGTAAAATGATGATGTCGTTAGCAAGACGAAAGAGTGTCCGAATTGTCTGGCCATATAATAGTGCATCTTTTGTGCTAAATAAATTAGCAACAGAAGGAAGTGCAATATATTCCATACATTACCGCTGAATTTAGACTGGAAGATTATTTTGTATTGCACTTTTATCTGGTTCAAGGCGGCGGTCGTTAAACAAATTTTTAAAAGACGATATATTCGATATTTTGCAACCTCACTCGATAGTCTGGGTCAAAAATTTTGGCTTGTAAAGCTTTTATATCAAGCTTTTTTAGGACCCGACGAGTTGGCAGCCCTGTTCGAAGCCGGAAATACGTCTGCAGCAATCCATTCGAAAATATCGCGCGGCAAAAACATTCGGTGGTAAAGAAGAAGTATTAAAATGAGTAGGCCATAGACGTAAAGAGATGTGGAGCCCGCTGCCAGATACTCTTCCACTGTTATCGGTATTCTTCCGCAATTCGTAGGAATGGTGCCTATCACGATTTTGTATTTTGGCGCGCACTAGTGATGGTTCGATGCATCGAGCATCGATGTTGTTTTTAGCGATGGTTTTCGATGTTTTTGTTTATATCGATGTTAAACGATGCATATCATCTCTAGAAAGTTTCGATATATTGATATTTTGATATATCAACAACCCTACTGAAAACCTATAAATACGACTGCAGCGAATCATTCGAAGTTATCGCGCGGCAAAAAACATTCGGAGAAATTAGTTTGCACGGAATTAGGAAGCGGCAATTCGAAAACATATATACGAACGATTCGCCGATTTAATTTGCTTCAATCAAACGCCGTTCCGAAACACGAAAATTAAAGAAATAAGGCACCAAGTCAGCAGTGCAAATAAAACTGTGTAAACAGCTGTGTTTAGTTCATTAAAGAATTTATTGTTTATGATTTCTACGGGGATGCCTCGACCCTGCCGTGTGTGTGTGTTGTTTTCGCAAAAAAGCAACGCTCCGCCTCGCCTTCGACAAAAAAGGGGCGTGGGAATTTTCACGTGCTTGTGTTAGTGTTTTTGTGTATACATGAATTAAAACAAAATTCCTGAATCCTTCATCCCGTAATTGGCATGTAACATCTTAGGAGAATTGTGAATATTTAAAGGGAAAATTGCCGGAACGTCAGGAAAAAAGGCAAAAGGAAAAAAAAGGATAACGAATTAGTCATCGCTGGCAGCGACGTTGGCTGCGCAGTCGGCAGCGCATCCTGTCCACTTGTGCTTGTGTGTGTTCGTGCGTTTAACTGCGTGCGTGTATTTGTGCTTGTGTTTGTCTCTCTATTTTTGAATCGCCGCCGGTTTTTGCAAAACACCAACAACAACTTGTTTGTTTCAACTCTTTTGATCCCTAAAGAACGAGAGAGACGGCGAGATAGAGGGAGCAGAATGGAGCGAAAATTTACGCGGGGCTTGAATAAGCTCGGCTCGGCGGTGCAGATGAGAGAGAATGTCTCGCAGCTGGTCCGAGAGAGCGCCGTTTTGGTAAGTTCCTACTACTAAGCACGGTTTTTATTTCCGTCTATGCCCCCTCTCGCTCACTCTCCCATGTTTTCACTATTTTATTTTCGTTTTCAGAACTGCAGTTCTTTTACCTATGTGTGTGTGTGTTTGTTTCTGTGTGGGTGTGTCTCCAGCAATGCATGTCACCTTTGTTTTGTTTACCTTATTTTTTGTGTGGTTTTTTTTTCGAAACGCGTGGGGTGCTGCTTATACAGACGTGAAACTAAAATTAAATTATATAGAATTTGTCTGAATGCAAAATTGGTCGTTGTGTGTTTTGGTTTATTCAACAGAATTTCCCACTTTCAAACGCACACATTTTCTATATTGCAACACAAACACTCACACAGTTGTGGCCAAGTTATTAAATCTAATAAATAGAAATTACTCAATTTAAAATAGAAATTACTCAATTTAAAAAATGGTCTTTATTATTCTAAAGGTTTTAAAGTGTTTTAAAGAAATTCAATTATAAAGTCAAAATAAGCACTTTTTTATCCTTAATATTTGTAAAATAATTAGAAATAAAATAATTTAATAATAATTTAAAAAAAAAGTGTTGTTTTTTTAATTTTAAAAATAATTATTAATAAAACAATACCATTTTTTATGTATTTGTATATGGGCCAGGCTAATTTGTTAGCCTCTACTGTGCTTTTGGGCATATTTTTCTATTCTGTTGGCTCACATCCAATATTTTTTTGAATTTTAATAATATTTGTTTTTCACTTAGCACATATCATTGAGATCATAATGTTTTGTAAGGGAAAATATTTCATTTATCAGTCGTTGCATAAGAAAAATCAACATTTAAAATATATGTATAGTATGCGAAGGAAAGGGAAAACTAGTTTTTGTCTTGTAGATGCAGGTTCTTCGCTCGGTAGGCCAGACATGAAGAGAGTTCCCAAGAGAATCCGCCAAGGCCGTGAGATTCGAAATTCCACAGCTTCCACTTTTGTTTATATTCATGTTGAACGATAATGAGGTTCGTTGTAGAACCGAATACAGTGTTAATTCCCTCGAGAGATATTTTTGGTCTTATCTAGCTTTAAGTAGTATGACAGCTCATGTTTGCTCATAAATTTAAAATGTTCTATGTAGTTTCTTATCGCAACGTTTAGTGCGTTACATTCAGATTCATTCGTTGAGTGCTACTAATCTTAATACAAATAAATTAAGAGTAAACAAAGAGTTAAAATTTATTCATAAACCTCAATGTCTTTTATGGTGAATATGTAAACATTTCAAAGATATTCTTCACAGACGTTCCCATTCCCCTGTAAATAGGTAAACATTCCAGACCAGTTTTGAACTTGGGGTGTGACTTCATTTCTCGAGGGCTTCGCCCACGTGTTGACTCCCAAGGAGATTGGCTGGGATATGGGGTCTGAGTGCTCCATCTCCTCTCTCTATTGATAGTACCCACTAATTGCATTATTACAGACCCACGAAAATCATATTAGAGCGACATTAGCCACGCTTCCAATGTCAATTAACAGTGTGTTGGTGTGGTTCTAGTTCCTCTTTCCCATTTCTGTTATTCTCTTCTCTTCTATCCTCGGCTCCCTCCTAGCCCACCTTCATCCGTAATTCAATTAGTGCGTAAAGTGAGAGTCGAAGCCAAAATGATAAGCAATTGTTGACTTACAGCAGCAATCAACCATCCGACAGGCAATCAAACCATAATAAGCATGGCTTATGTGTATCCAGCACAGTTGTCGATAGGTGCACTGAAAAAACAAATGTTATTAAAGGAAATATTATATTTAAGAACTAAAAGAGCACCTGTGCGAAAAGAATCGTAAAAGTACCTCTCAAACGATTTTCAGAATTTCAAAAATATTAAAGATACAATTTCGATTATTACAATTATATTTTAAATATTAATATTTACAACTGATTAAAAAAAAGCATATTTTTACCAGTGCACAGATAAATTCATCGGCAATAAAAAGAAGAGTGGTTTGGTGGTTGAGTGGGTTGCAGTGGGTCGTCAGCTCGTCTCTTCAAACTCTTCCATGCTGTCATGGGGATTTGCACATCCCAAATGACAGTTTATATTTTTTTTGTAGGAAAATTTCTCCCGCTCTCTTACCACACTTATTAAATATTTCGTTATAGCCCCAACATTTTGTTGGTTTAATGTAGTTCAGCGGGTCAACATAATGAACTTAACAAATTTAACAAACATTTAAATATCCGAAAATATCAAGAGCTAATGTGTCAGGGCATTACTTAACCCCAACTTACATACATTGTTTCTTCGTTAATTTCCATGGCTCCCTTCAATTTATTTATACACCATTTTGTTTATGTGTTTTCGGCCTGTTTGTTAAAATACTTGCTAACTTATTGCTCCGCACATGTGCCGCACAGTCTGTTATCCGATATCAAAGTAAATATCGTCTGTGCGGTTGGCATTAAAAAATAAAGGGGCTCTAGAAGGGGAGGTCTGGAGAAGCTGGAAATATTTCAACGTCAGCGAATTGCGACTTTATAACGAGAGAAAATATTTGAGGAAACAATATACCTTAGGAATTTATATAAGTAAATGAGTTTCACGAAACTTAAAGGTGTATTAGCTGCAAGCTGTTGACTAATTCAAACTCAAGGTTTTTGACATAGTTTTTAACTAGTAAATAACAAATTAAAGTTCGCTATTAGAAAGCATTTAAGAAAAGGTACAAACCTTTATTCACTCTTATAAGTTTTTTGCTTCTTTTAGGGTCTATGCATTATAAAATTATATTTTATTTTATTTTTATTTTCACACATTTAAATCCCTAAGAAGCAGAATGATTTATGAGAATGAAATAGCTTTGTGTATTTCAATTTCTAAGAATTTCATGGCAGCCTCTACCTTTTATGTCATGACCTCATCTCCCAGTTATGCTGAGCACCTATATACAAAAATATACATTGTATATACTATATATGTATATAAGAGCTTCCTAATAAGTTAATGAAAACCAACCCAAAACGCGGCTCAGACAACAAAATTCACTGTGACGGAGATTTTGCTAGCTGCTTGAAATGAAATTGAATTTTTGCCTTTATTTGATCGATAAATCTATTTGATTTCATTAAAAATTAGCACGTAATGAACATCTAATTTGTTTAACTGCTTACAATTTTAATTTTTAGTTTTTATTTAATGTGTCGCAACCCTGAAAACTTTCTGGGGATTTCCTCTTTTTAATGTCATTTTTATTGCTTTTGAAAGCTAAATACATATATGTTTAAAGTGGCCAAAAACAAATGGGGTGAAGGGTGAGAGGGGAATGTGAAGTAGGAAATAGAGTAGGTAAAATGGTCATGGCTCAAGTGCTTTTCTACTGCCATTACCCCTTTTGTTTTTGATAGATTGGGTATATACGATTTATGTTAACTAAACACATTAATATATTATTATTTTAAAAGACTTTCGAGTTGTATTTGTTTTTTATTTAACCTCTTCAGAATCATTCTAAAAAATGTTTAGTGAAGTACGCTTTGGGTTAAATCGGTTGATATTAGTTTTGTGAAAATGTATTTTAATGGTTTGTTCACGTTGTCACTCATAAATCTTTGTAACAAAATTTTAATGTACAAATATGACTGTAAATGTGTAATTTATTTTGTTTATATTATAATCACAATGTGACCGAGAACGTTTCAAACCATTTCATTAATTTCATCGTCATCTAGGTCATAAAATATTCTGTACTCTTATGTTATTCTATTTGATTTGATTTATTTTGATGTGCTTTTATTGTTGCTAGCTGTCTCTTTTTTCACGTCTGCTCTTTATTGTTTATTTTCTGTTTTCCGTGATTCTATTCTGTGTCTCGGTCATCAGGTTTTCCCCCCTCAATCCCCCAACGGAAATATCGTTTCCCAACTTTTATTTTTTGTTTGAGCATTTCCCCGAGTTGACGTGCGATGTCTGCGCTTTAATGAGCTCCACTCGGTTCCGATTCTGTTTGTTCCTATCACGGTTGTTATATAGTATCATGGTCATCCAACTATATCTTTCATCATCTGATCAACCTTTGGCTATTAATAACAGAGCTTGTAATACTGACCCAAACATTTCCCTCGTCTCTTTCTGTATCATTTTAGATGAACTGCACTGGCCGCTCTCAGCGCAGTCTCTCCATTGTGGTAAAAATATATTTTATGATAAAATATATGCACTGTGATTGTAGTTTTGAGAATAAGAATTGATTGCATTAATTTATTAAACCTATTATTTAAGAATTATTAAGCTAATCTATGCTTTACTGTCTCATTAAACAAGAATCCTTACACAATGAAGACCTAAAAATAAATATTATATTTTGGGAAATCTAAATTATAATTATAATGATTTGGTTTAGTCCTCTCTACATTATTTATTTATATCTAGAGCAATGTCAATTACTTGATATGCGTACCGACCCCGAGCAATAACAATAACCGGTGACCTCAATGTGTCCTCCTTCGTTTTCCATTTTCATTTTCCGAGCCGGGCGGCGACAAACTTTTATCGATTCCTCAATCTGACCTTGGCTCGCTTTTCCAAGCTTTTCTCATCTCAGCGGTGCTCCACTCTTCACTCTCTCGTTATTTTTGATGGCGCTCCTTTTTTGCGAGCGACCCGGCTGGCGTGATTAATTTTAATATGTCATGAGCATTTTAATTTGATTTTTCTCAAGCGATAAACTTTCTTTATGCATATTTCACCGACTGGACAAACTAGGAAGAAGCCGCCGCCAAGCAATTAAAACAGCAATGAACGACGAGGATGATGCTGGCATTTTATGTTTCATGTTTATTGGTGCGACTGTCGTGTAAATACTGACATTGAAATCGTGCTTCGCAGCAGAACCCAACAAGTATCTGAAGCTGTACCTGTAGCTTGTACCTGAAAGCCGAGCTCCGAACACGATCCCCTACGTCAAAAAATAAAGTATCGCCATTAAACTGGTCTCGGTCTCAAGTGAGAATGAGTCGCATTTTCCAGTTTTCCCCTTCGGATCGACAGGTGCAATCATCCGAACGGTTGAATGCGTTCTATGGCTTGACTCATGAACAATCCACAATGAGTTTGGTTATTGGGCTGTAAAAAATATAATATAATAAAATATAATTTCTTTCAAGGGGAAGTAGGGGAAAAATATAAATCTCTCGCGTAGTCTAGTGTTCTATACTATATGTACTTCCTTCACAATGAGTGCGCCAAATCATTGTAGAATAAACCTTCAATTTCGCTTAAATTAAATTGTTTAAAATTCGCTCTCGTTTGTCGGGCAAAGCCAACAACCCTCCAAATAAATAAATAAATGAAAGCTTTACGGTTTAAATCATTGTTCTGCTTGCTTGCTTTAAATTTATTTTTGTCTATTTTATTGCTCGCAGTTGATGATGGTATACCAAGAATTTTGCGGCTGCTGACCAAAATAAACAATACATATTTTTATTTACCGAGAACTCACACTCCTCGGCTCTCACCTCAAATGGCATATTAATTTAGCCAGCATTGCTGCAGATTTTTATGCACTGATAAATTACAAGCCGACAATGGCGTACTTTGCTGGGAAAACAAACTTGCGGAGAACTGTGAATGAAATAAATGTGAAAGAACCGAGACAGGTGCCAAATCGCGAGTGCTGATCATCGATGGGTTGAGGGTCCGTCGGAGAAACTCTCTTCGCTGGAAGTGAAAGGTGTAAACTATTGTACAGATTTTCGTTGGACGCGCTGTAAGCTTAAAAAAAAATAAGAAAAGGGAACTTGGAATATTGTCAACTGGGTTTTTGAAGGGCCTTTTGTCTCTGTGCCCAAGATGGTTTCTCTTTCTACAAACACCGAAAGTTTTTAAGTTTTTCGATATATTTATGGGAGTAGATCTGGCAAAGGGAAAATGAAATATAAAAATTGTAGTTAGCTTATAATGTATCACGGAAGAAAGGCTATTTAGCTGGTTTTTCTTCACTTTGGGTTTTTACAGATAAAGAGACTTATCACTATCCATATAGATTTAAGTGATAATCTCGTCTTTATGTAATTATAGTTGTCTTGTGAATTAGGTTAGGTTTATCAGCTTGACCTAACACATAAGATAATAATCTTGTTTATTATGCTTTCTAGTATAAACTTACCAAGGAATTTGGGGTGTTCTTCATTGTGAATTAAGAAACCTAACCCAAAAGTTACTTAACATCCGAAATGATAAAAAATTCAATGAAATCATCAATTAATTGGGAGTCTATATTTAACCAACTCGGAAACGCCCACGCCAGTACACCCACATGGAAGTCATACCCAAGGCTTAGAAATAAAATAACAGCTTCTCCTTTTCATGTTCCACTAAAGGCAAGTCTTTTTTTTTTGTCACATTTATTGTCGACAATTGTTTCTGTTACTGCCGGAGTTGGTGCTGATGCACTTTGCTCTATTGCATAATGGAAACAAACCAATTGTTGGAGAGCTCTTTTCAGTCCGCCCATTCAACTTTGCCTCGGCGCTTCATTCAGAGTTTAACTTGTTTACAGCAAAATCATTTGCACATCGACTACACCCTAGCCATTCCCTCAGGCCATCACTTATGGAACCCCTCATCTTTATAGAGAAACTACATTTGCATAAATAGAAACTTGCATGGTGCACGGGAAAAAATTAATATAAAAAAAATATTGTTAAATAATGAAATGTGAAAAAAGAAACATATTCAACGCTTTGTCTGAATATTTGCAATATAAATTAATTATATAATTAATTGATTGTGGAAAAATATGAAACTCTACCAAAATAATTTTTATTTACTTTGTTTTTATATTGTTACTCATTTGTAATTTTTGTTGAAATATTTTTAAATATATTTAATTTTTGGCATTACGCACTCTACCATAGAAAATAATTGTTCGTTACAGTCGTATGAACCAGAAAATTATATGTCTCTTTTCCCTTTGGTTCTTTTACTCTTTCTGTTCGCAAATATTTTGTGCAAATTTCATTCACTTTTGGCCCGAAGCGCTAAATAGGTGGGCGTGAAAGGGGTGTGAGTATGTTGTTAGCACTTGCTACAGCTGACACACTTACTAACTTACTGGCAAAATAAAGCAAAACAGGAACACCGCGAAGTACCAACTAAACTCGCTTCCGTTTGGCAATCACAATGTGCCAGCTTTGTGCTTGAAGTTCTGAGCAAATACGGCTCTGACAGCTCTACTGTTTTCCATTCCCATTCGGTAAATGGGTAAAAAGGCTACTGGCATATAGACATAAACATTCATTTGACATGTCAGTAACCTTTATTTTTTGTTTTTTTCTGCATGTCTGATTTATTCTTTGTTCTGCGCAACTTTTGTAAGCCGAGGCTTTTGTTTTTCCGCAGAATGAAAGTTGGGTTTGAGCATCGTCTCCACTGCCCTCAAATTTAGAGACAGCACGAACTGCTATTCCCCGGACTTCAGTTGGTAATCAACAATGTTTTGACATATTTTTTGTGGCTGGAGATTCTCTTTGAAAAGATCTCAAAGGAATGAAGAATGTGTGTCGGTAGGGAATTATTGTTTTAATATAATTTTAACAATGAATTTCAGTAGCTTGATGGACATTCCTCTTTTTAAGCAGCCAAGAAGAAAATAAATAATCACAGTTTATAGAAAGTCTTTGTACATTTAAAATAATCGAAGGTTAATTAAATGTTGATTCACCTGCTACTTTTTATGATCATTTCGTGATGGCCAGCACGATTGCTGCAATATCGATTTGAAATAACATTTAAGGCAAAACTTTTTGAGGCCCACATCAACTTTAATTCCGCAATCGGTGCATTCAGCCCACAGCCTTCGATTTCGTTCTTTGAAAACTCGTTTTCCAGCTTAGGTCCTCCGCTTGTGGCCATAAATGTCAAGCCGAAGATTATGAAATGGGTGTGTCGAGTGGCGCTTGGACTTTTGGCCAAATAGAAGGTTGTCGACCCCGCGGGGAGATTTCGTTGGGATCTCCGATCCCCCGACAATTGAGCAATTAATGAGAGACACTTGAAGTTTACGATGACCATTCGCCGCCATGTAATGAACACATATTTCACACTCTCCCATTGCACACACAATGGAAAACCGACTTCGCTACCATAAACGCAATTAGCTTGCCAGATTCTGCTGCTATTATGGCGGATGATGGCGGCCTGGCCACTGGATGCTGCCAGCAGACACATTTGTACAATTGTAATTGAAAGTGCTAAGTACTTTTTAGAAAGTTGCCCCTGCCACACATGGCAGAATCCCCACATCCCAGCTCGTCTCTCGGACACCCAATTTTCCACTGAAAACTGCACTGAAACTGTCAACTTTCCAAGGCATCTGTAAATGAGAAGATATCGGGGCTACTGTCGGCAATTAAAGCATCTTCCACAATCTACAATATTCTTTTAGCAAATGTTTGTCATTGGCGTGGACTCTCGTTCGATTGTTTGCTTTGTGGATACTCTTGAAGGGGGTAATACTCTTGGTTAAAGTACTTTAACTTCTTGGGGTATACACATTTAAGATTAATGTATAAATTCGTAAATATCTTGAATATCAACCGA
This sequence comes from Drosophila burlai, assembly GCA_008042655.1. Classification (NCBI taxonomy): domain Eukaryota; kingdom Metazoa; phylum Arthropoda; class Insecta; order Diptera; family Drosophilidae; genus Drosophila; species Drosophila burlai. The sequence continues at coordinate 16,714 of VNJT01009571.1, read as the reverse complement.
AAAACTTAAATGTGAATAAGGAAATATAGTTATTTATAAGATATTTATTTTCTAAGACCTTCGAAGTTTTGCTGCTTAGTCAAAGGGTATAAAAACATAGTCTTTCCAGTACTAGCTTCCTTTCACGTTTCTCCAAAAATGTGTGTGCGCTTTTCTCGGTTTTTCTTTTACTTTCTTCCAACGCAGTTCGATGGGTAATTATTCGCTGAACAACGAGACATGACCAAGAACTGGATAAGTTTCCTATATGATTATATCTCTCTCTCTTTCTACTGCGTGGGAACTTTTTGTGTCTTTGTCTTGTGTTTTTTCCACTTTTCCACATTTTTTCTCGTTTGTTTTTTTTGCTGCACTTGCTTTTCCTGCTTTTAGGGCAATTATTTTTATGCCGGCTCAGGCTTTGTTTTTTTGTTTCAGATTGTCCTCAAGGTTGTTTCTGGTTATTCTTGTACTTCTGGTTGAGTTGGCCAACACAAGTTACCAGCAATGTGGAAACCAGGTGGCTTTTGACCTTCTTAGGTTAAAGCCCTAAAGGGTTCATTGTGGAAACAAGCGTTTTCTGTGCCATGGCAGGTGTTTTTACCTATTGCAATTTATTTTGTAATTATGCAACATTGAAAAAGGGAAAATATATATTTTTTTAAATTTTAAATTGTATTTAAATCTAAATAATATATTAATTTTAATAAATTTCTATTTATTTCCGTCCCAAAAGTTGTGCAACAAATGAAAGTGTTTGCGGAACTTTTACCCACCCTGAACTAAGACTGATTTAAACGGGTCTAAAACAGTCATCATCTCCGTCTGCTTGTGCGGCTTACATAACGCCGATCGCCAGCGATTAGTGCATTATAAATATCGCATAGTTATGCTATAGTTGTGTCGCTCGTATTGTGGGGCGTATGATTTAAATGCTGCTTATGCAGCCGCCAGACAGACAGTCGACAGGCGACAGTTCCCTCCACATTTCTCTCATTGTGCGGACAACAAAAAGCCATCTAATGAATGCCGCTGCCAAAGTATTTGTATTTACTTTGAATTGAACGGAGCTTACTAATGATAAGCTTCCTCATTTGTCCGTGGCATGTAAATTTGCCTACGAATCGGACTTGGAACTGGGTGAAATTCGTTGCCCATATTGAATAGAATATCTTGCTTAGAAAGTTCAACTTTTGCCCGAGCCATAAATTATTTAGTTGTATAACTAAATGCGAGAAATTGGTTGATTTGGTAATTCCGTTTTCCGTTTTTTATATTTTGTTCATTTATATTTGTTGCTTTTCGCAACATGTTTGGTGTTGTTGTTTGGTGGAATGCCTGGAATGGGTGAGGAAAACTGCTGACTTGTCGCCACCTTTATGGGTGGGCCAGTTACATATCTCACTTGCACTTGAGTTAACGTTTTTTTTTTAAATTTATTTACACATGTTTTGGGTTCGATGAACCGAGAGTCACAGTAAAACCCGCCGAAGATGACCAAAACAAATGCCTTGCTGGGCCGAAACCAGTTCCAAAGTCGCAAATCCAATGACTGGACAAACCTCTCCGCCAAACCCAGCCATCCATCCAGTTGAGAAACTGATAAAGAAATAATAAATAAATAAATAAAATACTTGTATATGCATTTTATCATTGCAATTCAGACGGAGGCTCGGAGTGGAGCAGGAAATCCCTGCATGGGCATAAATTTATGGAATTTACATGCCGGATTCCTATGTCAGAACGGATGCCAGCTGCCTTGTTCCCCATTCACCATACACTGCAAATGCGCAGCAAATCATAAAAGTTGTATACTTTTTGTTCCAATTATTTGTTTATGTGAGGAAGCAAATACTATACATTGAATTTAAATGGTAACAGCTCCCAAAATGGGGGCATTCCTAGCGGGCCAAGAGAAAATGTTTGCAAAAAATGTTACGGAAATAGTTCAGACGCTAAATTATCTAAATATTATTAAAGCAGCCAAAAATATCAAGTATTGCTATATAGAAAGTATATGCAAGTTACTTCATAATGGGAATATTTCCAAAGAAAATTTTATTTTTAGTGTAGTCAACTTTTATTGTTTTGCCCTAACCACTAATTTCTTGAAATAATGACTTTTCAATAAATCTTTTAGACTTTAAGAACAAAATTAATAGGTTGCTTTAGTTTAAAACCTATAATTAAGAAAACCTAAATGCATTCTCGTTTGGACTTCCTGTACTGCCACTCGAGCACTGTCGAAGCTTTTAAAGTCTTTAGAAAATGTCCATAAAACCCCCACTTGAATTGTTTTAACGTCTGCCACCACTTACCCCATCGAAAAGCTATCGAAAAAAAGAATAAAAACTATTTGTGTGTAGGTCAAAAGTTCACCAAAAACCAGACACAACAACGAAGGCAAATCATATGCAATATAAGACTGAAGGCTAAATTTAGTCACAATTTTTCCATGCAAATCAGAAAGAGAGGAGCGCGTCGACCACTTCAATGGTTTCCACTTCAAAGTGAAATCTAAATGAGCCGAGCTAACATTCCGTGACCCTTTTCTGTAAGATCTTTATACTGTTTGAGTCTATATAGCTAATATATAAGAAGATACAAATACATATCTATATAGGGAATGCATCTTCTCCCGCATTGTTGCAATTTCAATTGATAAGCGGAATAGAAGGGACACCACCGCCGCTTCAAGTGACATTCAAGACAAACCAGGGCCATATGCTCTGCAAAATCAATGAAAGTCAAGCCTTCTTCAATTTGCAGGAGGGGAATTTGGTGATGAGGGGTTTCATTTGAGGGGGGAGGAGGTGTGATTGCCATTGCCACTTGAGGCCCGGCCAATGTTTCACTCAAATATGCATAAATCGTCACGTTTTGCCTGCCGTGGCGCCTCAAACCGCTAACTTCAAATTGGAACTGGCTGGTGGCTATTAATGATCAGTGATGAGGGAATTTACAGACCAATTTTGGCTACAGAAAAAAAAAGCTAAAAAAGAGCTAGGTAAAAGCTATAGTAAAGGTATCATTAATTCAAGAGGACTCTTTATTTTTTTCATTAAGATTTATATGAGTATTTTAATTACTTCTTTAGATTACTATCATTTTGTACACTTTACAAGTTATACCATCTAAAACCCATTAACACGAGACACGAAACTGCTGGCCACTGATCGCCAGATGAATCTCTCGTGGATCTCTGGGGTCTTCACGCCTTGCTAGACCAGTTCGGCTTGATGGGATCCTCCACCGCGAATTTGCGTGTCCAGCGAACGACCACCGTGGCGTTGCATTTTTTAAATTTGGCTTTTCATTTAGCATTTAGCCAATGCCCTGGCCACTGAGAAAAAACCCACCAAATATTTATATTGTTTGGGCAACTTTCTCGGCAAATTGATTTGGTAATTGGCCGGCCGATCGCTGATGAAGTTTACCCTTTTGCGTAATGCCCGTGCACTTGTCGAGCGCTATAGTTGCTGTAGGTGTAGTTTGTACCTGTTGTTTGGCTTTTGTATTTTTTGTTCAAGCTTGTCGCCGGTTTTGGGTTTTAATTACATAACTTAAAAGCGACGTCGTCGTCTGCCAATTTGCATGCGTGCGTGCCAAGAGGCGAAATGGAGGAGCCGCAGGAAAAGGCCCGGGCCTGAGCTCACAATGGAAAATAGAAAATGCTTTCCACCGAACTCAAACCCAAACCAAAAAGCTGGCTAAGTGGGCGAGTGCATTGACATTGCCGCTTTTACTTGAAGGGGCAGGTACTTATGTGGGCGTGGCCGGGCACGAAGTGCATTTGAGTGGGATCAGGGCCAAAGCCAAGGCTTGCCAAGGCACCAGCTGTCAGTGAATATGAATTGATTGCCATTGATTTGTTTTTGATTTAAAGATCAATACTTCTAGGGAAAAAATTAAAGTTTCAAACTGTTATTAAGATTTAAACAATTTTCAAATGACTAGAATTAAAGTATTATTTTATTATTATTATTATTTATGGGCCACGATACTCCTTAACATTTATTTACCTTGTGGTCTTATTTTAACCACTTAATTAATAAGAACCTTTAAAGTTTCAAAGAGAACTTCAACTTTGACATTCTTCTTAATTAAAAAAGGAAAAGCTAACACCTTTCCCAAAGCTATTGTCCTACCTATCACAATCCTTTTACCAATGTCCCCACAAATGCGCAGTTAACCTTAGTTAACCCAAGTTTTTAGGGCCTTTCCCATGGCCTACATTGACCTGTCGCTTCCTGGCCAGAACCAAGCCCTAAAAATAAAAGAGAAAACCAGAGCCCACACACCTTGAGTTTCAGGAAAGCAATAAAATGACAGCACAGTCGCCTGAAATGGATATGGCCAAACGGAAGTGGCACTTTTAACCACTAAGGGGTTGGGTTGGGTCACCCACCAAGTCGTCATATCTTGATCATCTTGTGGGGCAAAAACCAAGACGCAAAAGCTGAAAATATCCACAAATGACTGCAAAATGCTAAAATGTTTAGAATGTTTAAACGAAATGAATTTGTTTATGCCAAGACTGGCAGACATGGAAGATATCATTACAAGGAAAGGGGTAAGCAGAAGCCGATGGCATCCGCTCTTTGTAATGCGGTCAAGGTCCCTTCGCTGTGGGAAAGAAATATACCCAGAGAAAAAGAGTGAGAGAACTCACAGCCATCACAAAGTGGAAATAAATTTATGGCGTGCGTAGTACCGATAAATCTCTCAAAATCTGCCTGCACATTCGGGCATCGGGAATGGATAACACATTCGTCGGGCATTACTTTTGGGGTTCTCTATTTATAGCGGCGCTCTGCTTTTACAAGTGGCGCGCATAAATTAGCAAAGAAAAATTAAGAAAACTGAATATTTATACAAATTTCTCTCTCCGATCTCTCAATCTCAATTCCAGAACAAACCGATGGTGGTGGAGCCCATTGACTTTGAAGCCTTTATAGCCAAAAATAAAACAGTTATCCAGAATGATCCCCAGAGGGAGCTGCTCATCTATCCCGCTGACGATGTCTCTGTGAGTATAGAAATATTCTTAAAGGAATATTCTTTTGTGGAAGCAAAAAGAAACAAAGAATTTTTAAATGTAATCAAAAAATTTTAATTATCTTCTGCTGAAAGAGGATTTAAATAAATGTTAACTTTAAAGTTGTTTTTAAATTGTGTCTGCACAAATTTATGTTTATATTTTCCCTTCAGAAAATGTAAATATTTATATTAAGTTTATATTTTAAAGATTTCTTTTGTTAATTTTCCATTGAAGTTCCCATCAATATTTATTATTGTATTGCCTCTCCAGGAGATCATCATGCCCCGCAAGCAGCGCACCAATGCCAAGTCCGTGGCCGACCGCTTCGATCCCCCCAACGAGGCCATAGTGTGTCCCCTGCACGGTCCCTCAATAATTGGCAACGGAAATGGCCACAGCCAGGTGAGCCGGCAGGGTAGCGTCCAGTCGAATGGAAGCCTCCACAATGGCACCTCCAATGGCAACGGACACAGCAGCAGCAGTAGCAGCAGTCTGTCCACCTCCAACGGACATGGCCAGCTCTCAAGGAAGAGCTCGCAGTGCTCGAATGGTTCCTCCAGTCACAAGGATTCCTCTTATGAGTCGGCCCTGTCCTCGATTACACTGCGTTCCCACTTGGCTCAGCCAGAGGAGGTGGATGAGTACGCGGATGACGGACATGGTGATGATTTGGTAGATGGCCAGGCGATTCATGGAACCAGAGCGGAGTGCACGCGCTTCACACGACAGGCTCTATACACTTACAGGGCCAAGAATCATTTGATTCATTACAAATATAATGCCTACGGTGGAAACTGTCACGATCTGCCGAGGTGAATATTTCTATAACTAATTATTTCGAAGAAATATTTCCTAATTAAATTATCCTTAGCATCTCCCCCGCCGAGGAACTTCTGGAGGAGGTATACGAGATCGATGCCGATCAGGATCGCATTGATGAGCAGATGACTCGCTCTCAGGCGGACACCATCACCAAGCAGGGTTACCTGCTGAAAGGACCCGATTCAGCTTCGGATCGAATGTTTGCCAACATTGGCAACAAGTCCTTCAAGCGTCGCTATTGCTATCTGCGCCAGGAGATAGACGGCACCTACATCCTAGAGCTGCACAAGGACGAGAAGCAGGGCGAGGCCAAGGCCACCATAGTCATGGATTTTTGCACCGATGTGGTGCAGGTGAGTGAACATACAAAAAATTTCCTAGAGCATTTCTAATGATTATCCTCTCCAGAATCCCAAACGTGGCCGCTTCTGCTTTGAGCTTCGCATGACAGCCGGCCACAAATCCTTCACTTTGGCCGCCGAGAACGAGCAGGACTTCAAGGACTGGCTCAGCAAGCTTTCCTCGGTGTTGGCACAGAATCGTGCTCAGGAAGAGAAGCGGAATGCCTCGCTGGAACGTCAGCCATCGGTTAATTCGAGCCCCGGGCCCCAGCTCCAGCCGCCGACGACGGTGGAACCTCAAACCTTTGGCACCCTCAAGGGCTTGGATCAGTCGTTGCATCCGCAGCTGATGAAGTACGGCAGGGAAACGGATCACTCGATCGCCTTGGCTAGGAGAGAGCAGCGTCGCCGTTTATTTGCCTGCTATCAGTCGCCAGCAAAGTCCAGTGGCAGTGACAATGTCGAGCAATATCGAGAGCACTTCGGTACGCGTCTGCTGCTCACCTGCCACAACCTACGCTTTCGACTGCAGTGCGTGCCGCAGGAGGAGACGACGGCGGCTGGTTCCGCGGGCGGCAGTGAACAGCAAGTGGAGCCCTACATCACCAGTTTGGCTTTGTACGATGCCAAAGCCAATCGGAAGCTGAGCGAGAACTTTTACTTCAATGTGAATGAGCCTTGGGCTGCACAACTGCTGCCAAACACTCCGGTTCCCTCTTCCGTTGCCGGCTGTGGAGTTCCTAGAAAGTCAGCGGATGGTGACGAGAAGAGCACTGGCTCTCAGGCACCTCACTCCCTGTTCGACGGGGTGTCCGCGGAGCTGCTACGATCGAATCGCCAGCAATTCCAGCAGCTGAAGCAGTGCCTGCTTTCAGTTACGACCCCACATGCGGATATTTATTTGGTAAATTTAGTTTAAAACTTTGAATCTGCCATCCATAATGACCTCTTTTCATGTCGTGCAGGTCGTGCGAGTGGAGAAAATTCTGCAATGCGGCATAGCCCAGGCGGCAGAACCTTATTTAAAGGCTGGCAAGGATCCCAAGTTGGGCCAAAAGGTCTACAAAGCCGCCAAGGGATGTGCCCAGCACATTGGACATTACAGGCAGCCCTTTGCCTGGGCAGCCCGACCCCTCTTCAAGCAATACAGCCACGAACTGGATGTGGATCCGCACAAGGAGTTCGAATTTAGTCCCATTTACCGTCAGGAGTTGCCCAAACTAAAGGACGATGAGCTGCTAAAGCTTCTGGTGGATTATCGCAAGCCTGAGAAGCTGAGCAAACTGACCATTTTGCCGGGTAGCCTGAAGATGCAGATGCAGTTTTTGGACCAACCTACGCCCAACTGTGGGCTGAGTAAATCCCTCGCCCCGCTGTCCACCTTTAGCCCCAATTCCAAGCACTCGCCCACCATCGAGGTGGCCGAATTCCAGAGCCAGAGCGAACGGGAGGCGCATCCGTACACGAGTTTCTGCAATCACCTCTACGTGTATCCCCTCAGCTTGCAGTTCGACAGCCAGAAGCTGTTCTCGCGGGCCCGGAACATCACCGTGGTGGTGGAGCTGCGCGACAGCGATGGGGAGTACAGCAAGCCGCTGAAGTGCATCTATGGTCGTCCCGGGCAGGATCTGTTGGTATCTCAGATCGCCTGCCCGGTGCTGCATCACAATGTGATGCCCACCTGGTACGAGGAGATCAAGCTGCGTCTCCCTTTGGGTATATTCCCGGAGCACCACCTGCTCTTCTCCTTCTACCATGTGTCGTGTAATCTGAGCAAGAAGCGGGATGCACATGCCGCCTTCGAGACCCCCATTGGTTATGCCTGGTTGCCGTTGCTTCAGAAGAATCGGATTTGCCTGGAGGAGAAGCAGCTGCCGGTGGCAGCCACCTTGCCGGTGGGATACCTCTCCATCCAGCCCCTGGGATGGGGCAAGGGGGTAAGTCGTAGACATTGCTTGTGCTTCTTCGCCAAGGCCGTTCGTTCATCATCTCAACTCATGCCAACGATGTTTATTGTTTTGTCTCTTACCCAACGCTCACCTCATACCCATGCGACCCTCGACCCTTCCCCCCCATTGGCTGGCCAACTAACCTGTGTGCTCTCTCTCTCTTCTGTTCTCTTTCTCTCCGCACTGATCCGCATGCTTACTGCACCCACCACCACTCCACCACCTCCCCTGGCTACGCCTACAAACCCTTCCAATTTCTCAGCAGAACTGCGGTCCGGACATCCAGTGGATCGATAACCAGAGGAACCTCTATACGGTGGGTCTGCGACTGGACTCCACGGTACTCACGGCGGACCCGCATTTGCACAACTTTTTCGGGCACTGCGAGCGACTGCTGGAGGGCGGCAAGACGGGGGCTGTGCCGGCGGAAACGGAAACCTGCAAGATCCTGAAGGCAGCCCATGCGATAGACATGCGATCGCTGATTAATTATTTGCCCACTGTCCTGAATGAGCTGTTCACCCTGCTGGTTCACACGCAGTCCGAGGAGATTGGCCTGAATGTCATCCGCTTGATAACGAACATTATCCACCTGATAAGCGACCAGGCCAAGAGGCCGGATCTCTTGGGGGCCTATGTCAAGTATGTGTTCCATGCTCCTTACTACAGCCAGCAAACGGCAAGGCAGCGGACTGTCCACGGAGAACTGTGCCGACACTTGCCCTTCCTCCTGAATCCCAGCAATCCCGACTTCCTCATCGTCAACAAGTTCATGCGGTATTCAGCGATATTCTTTGATCTGATCGTGAAGAGTATGGCGCAGCATCTCCTAGCCACCGGCAGGATTCGGATGCTGCGAAACGAACGGTTTCCCAAGGAGTATGCCGATCGGGTGGAGCAGCTGATCAAGGTCCTGATGCCGTACATAACCACGCGCTATGAGGATCTGGGCGAGGAAACGCATCTACTGAATCGCTCTTTGGCGAGGTTCGTGCGCCAGTGTTTGAGCTACATGGACAGGGGATTCGTCTATCGTTTGATTCGCTGCTATATGGGAGAGTTCGCGCCGGGCAATGCTCGGATACTCCACGAGTACAAGTTCAACTTCCTGCAGGAGATCTGTCAGCATGAGCATTATGTGCCCCTCAACCTGCCGTTTGTGCTGAATCCCAAGAACCGACCGCCGGAGATGATGCAGCACTTTACGCTGTCCGAGCAGTTCTGCCGGCAGCACTTTCTGTCGGGTCTGTTGCTCCAGGAGCTGAAGAGCAGCCTGAACGAGGTGGGTCATGTGCGGCGCCATGCTCTGGGCATCTTCAAGGATCTGCTGGCGAAGCATGAGCTGGATAATCGATATCAGCAGAGGGGACAGCTATCACGAATCGCCCTGCTCTACGTTCCTTGGTTGGGTGTTGTCATGGACAACATGCACCGCATCGATGACATGTCCGAGTCCGGCGCCTGCACCCCCAATGGCCATGTGTATGCGGACTCGGCTTCCTATACCAAGCGACTGAGCTGCTCCAGCAGTTATGTGTTCAGCAAGGAATCGTCTACGTTTGGGTCCCTAACCTCCACGCCGAGATCGAAGAATCGCTTGACTCTGCACTGCGGCGATCAGCCGAGTCCCTACCGCACCTCGGTTCACATGAAGGAGCACAACTACCTGGCCGCCATCGCCGGACAACCCATTAGCAATGGCATCTCCAATCTTTCGCTTAATTCCAACACGGATTCGGGGCACTCCCAGGACACCACCACCATTGGGGCGTACACCAATGGCGATGCGGATGTGGCTCTGCTTAACGGGCACAATCGCTCCGTGAGCGTTACTCACGCACAAATCCTGTCGCGCTGCGACAAGTTCAGCGCGGCGGAGAGCAAGGATCTGCTGCTGGGCTTCCTGTTTATCATCAAACACCTGTCGCAGGACCAAATGGTGGCCTGGTGGCAGAACTGCAATGAGTCGGAGACCCTGCAGTTTCTCTCCATTCTGGATCTCTGCCTGCTGCAATTCCGCTATGTGGGAAAGAAGAGTGTGGTTCTCACTTCACCAGACGCCCGTTCGGGTCGCTCGGCCAAGGCTCACACCTTGCCGGCGAGAACGCAACCGCCCACAGGCTTGGAGAATGGCAACAGCAGCCAGGAGCAGCAGCCGAACAGTGGAACCCTTAACCAGACCCGAGAGCATCTGTTAGAAGATATGGACACTCTGGCTAGAAGCCAGTTGGCGCTCTACGAATCCAATTTGGCCACTGAGGTGGGCATGATAATCCTGGACTGCCTGGGCATGTATGTCCTGCAATTCCGACAGCTTCTCGCGGACAGCACGATCCTGCCCAAGTTGGCACGCGTATATCTGCGATTCCTGCAACTGGGCCAGTCGGAGAGGCTGTCGAAGCACGTCTTTGCCGCTTTGAGGGCGTTCATCAACAACTATGCCGTCGCCCTGTTCAAGGGCAATGCCATGCTGTGCGGTCAGATGGTCTACGAGCTGCTGAAAGCCTGCGACAGTCGCCTGGTGGAGATACGCCATGAATCCTGTGCCGTACTTTATCTGCTCATGCGAAGCAATTTCGAGTTTAGTGGCAGGAAGGCGCTCACGCGAGTGCACCTTCAGGTTATCATATCCGTCTCCCAGATGATTGGCAATGTGATTGGGCTGAATAACGCGCGGTTCCAGGAGAGCCTGTCCATCATCAACAGCTATGCGAATAGCGACAAGGCGATGAAGGGCACTGGCTTCCCCATGGAGGTCAAGGACTTGACGCGTCGCGTGCGCACGGTCCTAATGGCCACGGCGCAGATGCAGGCCCATCACATGGACCCGGAACGATTGCTCGAGCTGCAGTATTCCCTGGCTAACTCGTATGCCTCCACGCCGGAGCTGCGGCACACTTGGCTGGTGACCATGGCCAGAAACCACGAGCAGAACGGAAATCTCTCAGAGGCCGCCTGCTGTCATCTCCACATTGCTGCACTGATGTGCGAATATCTGCGCTTGAGGGGTGGCTGCAGTCTCAGTTGGTCGTCCACGGTTTTTGGCAAGATCTCCAGAAATATACCGCTCGATGAGCAGGGTCTGAAGCTGGATGCCGGCGCTCAGGACTCGCAGTACACAGAGCAAATGCTGCTGGAGCAGCTGAAGCAGTGTGCCGACTTCTTGGACCGCGCCGAACGGTTCGAGTGCCTCGGAGAGCTCTACAAGCTCATTTTGCCGATGTACGAAAGGGATCGCAGCTACCAGGAGCTGGCCCACTGCTACGAGCACTTGACGCAGGCCTACAACAAGATTGTGGAGGTGAATCGTTCGGGCAAGAGGATGCTGGGTCGCTTCTACCGAGTTGTATTCTACGGAATGGTGAGAGGAGCTTATTTAGAGGAAGGAATTTTACCTTTAACTTTCTGTTCATTTCGTAGATGTACTTTGAGGAGGACCATGCCATCGAGTATGTGTACAAGGAGCCAAAGCTGACCTCGCTGAGCGAGATATCAGAGAGACTGGGCAAGCAGTACAGGGAGAAGTTTGGGGCTGATGTGGTCAAAATGATTATGGATTCATCACCGGTGAGTTACAAGAATTTTAACTATAGGAAAACCATAAATCATGGGGTATCCTTATACCTTCTGTATATATTATATTTATATATATCTCTTTATTTTTAATAAAAGCCCAAAGTTTTTTTAACAAGCGTCTGTATATTTCGATTATTTACGCATACATTTTTCTTCAATATTAAAATTTTTTATTTAAATTTTTACGATGTTACTATTACGATGAACACTATTTTTGTAAGGGCACTAATGAAAAACCATTCGGCCCATCTGCATTGATCACTTAAAGATCACTTAAAGAGATATTCGTTGAAGAGCATGTCAGAGTCGCTTTCGCCGCGCAACAGGCTCATACGCTGAGGAGAAATATGAAATATTATTATAGGAGAGGATCATTATTATCCTTCATTTGCGTTGACCTACACGCTTAACCTCGGATTGGCGCATCAGGGAAGTAGTGGTGCTCCTAGGGATCATATGTAGGCCGGGGCCATGTTGCTGCTTAGAATTTGGTTCCTGGGCCGTAGCCTTGCACCTGTGGAGGAAGAGGAAGTCTTTGGAAATTTTCTTATTATTAATTGGCCTGGCAGCTTACTCACACATGATTCGAATGAGGTTTTGGCATCGGGCACGGTTGTCTTCCCTGTTTCGGCTGGCGTCCTGCCAGACTGGCTTTCATGGTGGTCGCCTGATGGCACCCCAACTCTGATTTCGGTGCTGTTGGCCGCTGATAGTTCTGTGTGCGTGTCGGTGTGGACAGGCAGGTCACCGCATGGAGTTTTGGAACAGCTGCTGCAGCGGCTGCTGAGGCCTGGAACTGGCCACCGCCCGCCGTAAGGCGGCATCTCTGCGTGGCCGTGAGTGTGGATTGGGGCGTCTGCACCGACGCCCGGCTGTAAGGAGTGGCCCGGCAAGCCTGTGGTCCGCTCTGGAGACTGGCGCCCGCTCCACGCACAGAGCACCTGGCTTTGGCCGACTTGTAGACCCGCGGAAAGGTGGCCTGCTTGCTGGGGGCAATCATTGGATTGGTCGGTGTCGATGAATGGGCATTATCATCGTCGCCCGTCATGGGTTCAGAGCGTTGGGAACCCATATCGGTGGTCAGCTGGTTCACCAAAGTGGAGCCCTCAGAGTTTTCATATCTAAAAAAAGAAATAAATCGTTTTTCAAGGCCATTTAGCCATGTTTTTTGGTTAACCTAACCCAAAGATTAAGAAAACCAAATGTTTCTTTAACTGAGCCTTAATTTTAACTCTCGAATGGAGAATATTGTGACCCCATTGTGTTGTTGGTTCCACTTACCTGAATAGCTTTCCCCTTACATATTCTGCGGAAGTCTGAGAATAGGGAGTTTGTCCCTTTGGCGTCATGTCACGTCCATTGGACTGCGATTCATCGTCCCCGGCATACGCCTCCACATCCGTTTCCATTTCGTTGATGGTCGTCTGGTCAATGGAAACTGTGGCCGCCGAGGGCTGGGCCGAGGGTGGCGGCGGCGAGACAGTCGATGACGACTGTCCACTGCTGGCCCTATTGATGTGGATCTGATCCCGGCTCACGATCAGGCCCAGCTTGCGGCACAGCTCCTTGAAGGCTTTGTGCGATACCAGGTCCTGGTAGCGAGTGGATTCGGTAAAAGTGAAGTTCTCGAAAGCCTTAATGCCCTCGATTTGGTGCTCGATCTCCAGCTCAGTGTAGCTGCGATTGGAGCAAAGGGTGCATTTGGGGCAGATGGAGACATCCCCGCCCTCCTCGTACTTCTCCCTGATCAAGTCGTTGATGCGAAAGAGGAACTGGGCCACCAGAACGCTCTCGGGGCGGTTGTCCAACTTCTTGGGATCGGTCAAGTCCAGCTGAAGGCTGTGGCCCTTGTGGAAGATTGGTTCGTTGCTTGGTTCCGGCGGCTGGAATAGCTGTCCCGGCTTCTGTTTGGTGGTAAATCTCATGTTGAGGCCCCGACCGCCGGGCAACAAAGCAACCCCAACCTCCTCCAGTGGCATTTGTTCATCTCCCAGCTGGCTGAGGCACTCGAAGATCTGGCGCTGCGCTGAATAACCATTCTCCCCGTGGCTTACGGCATCCGCACCGATCTCTGGACGTTCCAATGTGGTTGTGGAAGTGGCCTCTGTTTTGGTGTTTACATTGTTAATGATGGGGATTTCCAGGGTGGTCTGGCGATTCGAGGGCACGAACTCCATGGCATTCGGGTTGAGGGGAGAGTACTCCACCACCGGAGGTTGAGTTAGATTTGCAATCGGGCTTTCCATATGGATCATTCCTATTGACATCCGAGGAACGGGGAAAGAAAATATGTGCTCCATAACGGACACTCAGGCTGTGTCTCTCTGTCGAATGTGATGAGAAGCCAGTGGTTTCTGCCGAGCCTAGGAAGAGTACCCGAAATCTATATAAAATTTTGAAGCTTCACAGCGGTCTTAGTGTCCGCTCTTTGTCTGTGGTATTGTTGTATTTGTGGTATTGTAAAAAAGTAACAAACAATTTACTAGAAGCTAGTTTGTTTAATTGTTAGAACTACATCAATCGAGGGTAGAGTTTTCGGAACACGAGCTGCTGTAACTGAACGGTGCTGGAAAGGTGACTGGATGAGAAAGCGTTCTCAATCGATTTTATCAACATTCAGGTTGCTATAATAATAATTTTTGAACTACATACTTACAACTATCCTAATTTACAAATTATCTCTTAAGCAACTTAAAAAATCAATCTCTTTTTCGTTTTTCTGGTTTAGGTTAAAGTTGACGAATTGGATGCCAAGTTGGCCTACATACAAGTCACCCACGTAATTCCCTTCTTCTCCAAGGATGAACTCGATCAGAGGCTCAACGAATTCGAGCAGAATCACGACGTGGACACGTTTATGTATGAAACGCCGTTCACCAAATCGGGAGCAGCACGCGGCAGCGTGGAGGAGCAATGGAAGCGCAAGACGGTCATTAAGAGTGAGTTTTTAAAATGTCTTCTTTAGAATATAATGTAATATTATTCTGCCCCCCAGCTCAATACTCATTTCCCTATGTCCTCAAACGAATATCTGTAAAAGCGCGCGAGATCATAGAACTGAGTCCCATCGAAGTGGCCATCGATGAGATGCAATCAAAGGTTTCAGAATTGGAGGAGATCATTCTCCCGCCAGCCGATGTGAAGAAGCTGCAGTTGCGCCTGCAGGGAAGTGTGGCGGTTACGGTGAATGCGGGTCCCTTGGCCTACGCCCATGCCTTCCTGGATGCCAAGGTGGTCAATAATTTCTCAGTGGATCGCGTTAGCGATCTCAAGGATGTCTTTCGGTAAATATTTACATATTTAAATTAATTTGTAGTATTTTGATGTAAGGTTAAGTGAGGAAGTCAGAGGAAATTAGATGGAATTCGAAGGAAAACGAAGACGTTCGGGACTATGGATTATTTTCATGTTTGGGACTTTTAAGGAAACGGGGAATAACCTTGTGAGCTCCGGCTTATGCCAGCAGATATTTCAAAGTTATTTAAGAGGAACGAATATGAACCGAAGCATATTTCTCTTCGTTTTTGGTATGGTTTCTGATTCTTACGTTAATTTTCAAATATAATCTAACTACATTGTGCCGTGGTTATAAATAGTAGCGAATAGTCTTCGCCATTTACTTACCTGAGTCAAACAGCACACAAACAGAAAAGCTCCGTATAAAAAGAATGTATATGGG
Organism: Drosophila burlai; assembly: GCA_008042655.1. Lineage (NCBI taxonomy): Eukaryota > Metazoa > Arthropoda > Insecta > Diptera > Drosophilidae > Drosophila > Drosophila burlai. Next base: position 1,327 of record VNJT01009571.1, on the reverse strand, counting down.
GTGTAATAATTTGTAGTAAGAAAGAATCTCTTTTCGTCGCCTATTCGATTTCATAAAAGTTGCTGTGAAGGTTTTTTTTTTAATTTTTTTCTTTAGTTTTTAATAAAATTTCTATTAATCCTCTTTTCCACCTTTCAGCGACTTCATTGTGGTCTGCCAGAAGGCCCTGTTCCTCAACGAGCGGATCATTAGCGCTGACCAGAAGGAGTACCATCATGTGCTGAAGGAGAACTACGAGAAGCTGTGCCAGGCGCTCAGTGAGTTGCTCGACGACGAGTCCTTCCAGCCGCTGGGCGACGATGCCGACAGCATAAATCAGCGCAACAGCATGGCTTTGTTCAACGCGATCAGCGGCGCATCCCATAACTCAAGTACTGCTTAAGTTCAGCCAAAACAAAGATACCGAAGCTCAGATATCAGATATCAGATACTCAGATACTCAGATACAGATACACGCACATCTAACCAGAAAGCAAACGAATACAAAGTGCACACTGTATTTGGGAATAACACCAGCAGAGTAACCACAACGTATTTAGTCGTAACCTAGACGTGTTTGGTGTTCCCTTGTTTGATGTTGAAATTGAAGTTGAAATTGAAATTGAAATTGAAGTTGAAATTGAAATTGAAGTTGAAGTTGAAATTGAAGTTGAACTTATCTGGCGGCAGGTAAAGCGCAACTTTTGGGCTTTACGGTTTAAGACTTGGCTAAGGGGGCTCGCATGTGACTAACCCCGCATGAAAATCCAAAAAGCAAACCCTGCATCACTGTGGTAGCTATTAATCCGACCCAAAAACATACTAACCGTAAGCCTCAATGCTAAATTCTAACCAAAAACTATGTGTTTTCTGAGCTTTTTTCCCCCAACTGCTTTTGCCATTCTGTATTAACGACATTTTTGTAATTCTCCCATTTTTTAGGACCGTATTTTGTTGAGCAAAATACCAGCAACAACACCCACCACCACCACAACCACAACCACAGTTCCCACATAAACACACAGAACTCCACACAACATGCCTAACCGATAACCGAACTATAAGTTCCCTAAGTTCCAGTTAACCTGAGAAATCACTTGTTAATTTCGACGACTAAGCTTAAGGGGGGTTTCTACCTTGTGTGGTCGAAAAAATGTTCTTTTTAAAAAATTTGTTTCGTGGAATGTATTGAAGATAAACACTTCTAATTTTTTTCAGGTGTATCTACAAGTTTATTGTTTACGTACAAAAAGTTTCAAATGGAAATATGCGGGGGGGGGGGGGGGGGGCATTGAGCAATGGAACGCCATTTTTCGCTTACGGAAGTCCTGCTGCTGCCCCAAAGGAT
>VNJT01009570.1:0-47397 GCA_008042655.1 Drosophila burlai | reverse complement strand
GAAGCGGAATCGGTGGCCACGCTCAGGCAGCTGGCGGACTTTCTAGACACGACGGAGGATGCGACTCAGGCCACCTTCTTTCTGCGGCTGCACGACAACAGCGCCCGCATGCTGGATCAGCTGCAAAAGTTCATAGCCGCCAACGAGACGTTCACACAGCGCACAGTTGTCATAAGTCGCTCTCCATTGGCCATATACCAGGTGAGGTTAGCACGACGAGTCCTCATGACGAGTCCTACTAAACTGGGTTCTACTTGCAGCTGCGTAAACTACAGCCGGAAATCGTATGCGGCCTGTGGCACGAGACCTACTTGTCGCTGTCCCTCCTGAAGTCCTCGACTCTGATTACCTCCATCTACGGCGCAATCTTTCGCAACATCATTGCCCCTGTGATCGGAATTAGTGTCGTGTTTCTGAACAAAGAAGAGTTTAACTTGTAAGTAAATTGTCGACAATTTATAGAACAGTTTGACTCTTTCTTCCCCTTTTCTCAGGCACATTGCCGACCTGTGGCGCAACGTGGGCGTTCGTCCCATCGTCTACATGGTGAACTCGCCCAACGAGAAGCGCTACTTTCAGAAGACCATCAAAATCCAGTATCTAACGGATTCGTTGCGCTCAGAGCCGCACCTCCTTGTGAAGGCCTAAAAGAACAACGAGCTCATGACTACGACTCTGACAGACGCACAAAAGAACTACACAAAACTGTGTTTGCATTTAGCGCAGCGCTTAGAACCCAACTTGTTTTAGTGTCCTGTGTCGTCCACTGTCCACTTCCATGTGTTTTTGTAGAAGCTTTAGAAAGTATTATCCACAGCACCAGTGAGAGATCGAAGCTATGATTTAAGTGTATATTTTTGTGTTTAAGTAGGTCCCTTTGCTTTATTTTATTTATATCGACCGCCCTTTTTATTTCGGTATGCTATTTATTTTGTTATGTATGGCTTTATATTTTTATACCCGCCGCGAAATGTTCTCAAAGTTTGTATAGGCTTTATATATATACAATGTACAATATTTCTACCTTTATACTCTACACACAATCTTTTTGATGTGCTTTATACTAACTTATAGACAGCTATGATTTTGAGTCGCATGTCTCAAGATCCCTCACATGTCCTTGCCTCAACTGTAATTAAGGGGGTAAACCCACCGAGAAACGCAAAAAATGTCATTTTTGTAAAATTTTTTCCTGGCAACCTATAAAAGTAATCAAACCAATTTCATTTCAACTAATATTTCATAACTTTTTTGTTGAAAAATATTAAATATACTCCTTTGTCCCGTAACGTCCTTAAAATCAAAGGACCTCCGCGGTACGCACTCCTGCTTCATCGGTAATTATCCAAATCGAAAAAAAACAAAAGATTATTATTTTGGAAAGCATAATCTAGTCTTTTTCGTAGGATTTTTTGAAAATATTGATTTTTGGCGAAATGGCGGCCGTTTTAACTTAAAGTAGCGATTTTAAAGAAAAAAAATTCTTTATCTTCTTAATACAAAAAAAACTAAAAGTCTTAAAAAAAAATCCTACGATAAAGACTAGATAATTATGCATAGAACAGCCACAGAAAATTTCAAGTCAATCGGTTTATTAGTTTTCGAGATATCGTGCGCACCGATTCAAAAACATGATTTCGAGAAAAACGCGTTTGAAAATTTGTCAATTGGTAAGCGCAGGTGTAACGAAGGCATACATTGTCGGCCATAACTTCGTCATTTTTTCGAATTTCGACTTGGACCAGACATTCTTAAGGTAGCAAACTTTAAGAAAATAAAATAAAAAATCGAATCCTCGGTGGGTTTACCCCCTTAAGTAGCATCAGACACAAGGGGAGACCTCGGAGACATATAGTATGTATGTGTGTATACCAAAAATACGAAATAGTTTCATACGATACGAAAAATAAACATCATTTGCGAAGATTTATTCAAATCTCTTTATTATTTTGGGTTATGATAGTTGATAAAATGCCTTATCAGGTAAATTATGTATAATTTATATTTGTAATAACTAAATCTATCAAGGTTTATGCGTTATAAGTGAGAGAGAGCGAGCGAGCCATCCCAGCGATATGCGTAATCAGGATGCTTTAATTCCAAATTCTTTATACAGAAGGTTTACAAAATAAGTTGAAAAGCTAACAAGGTAAATACAATTTTTAACAAAAGAAACAAATGAATTCCGGAATCCAACCAACTGCTTAATGTAAATATGTATAATTGTGTGTTTACTTCCGGCGGGAACGAGTTGCCCGCTTGGGCGCATCGCTGGCAGTCGCCGTTTCCGTCGGCTCAAAGTGCACCTTTTTGGCTCGTCCTCCGCCGCGAGCTGTAGACGTGGATGGCACGGGCTCTACGTCCGAGTCCTGAGCGGGCTGCTGCTCTGGTTCTGGTTCGGCCACTGCCACTTTAGTGCCGCCGCCGCGTGCACGACTACGGGCGGTTGGCTTCTTTGCCGCCGGCTCATCCGCTGGCTTAGACGAAGGATCCTCTGGAACCACAGCATCCAGCGGCGTCTTGGCGCGCGTTCCACCTCGACCCTTCCTAATGGGAGCGGAATGTGCTTCGGGCTCAGTGGCAGACTTGTCCTCTGGAGGCATCACCGGCGTCTTGGCACGACTTCCACCCCGTCGTGCCTTCTTTGTGGGGACAGCAGCTTCGCTCAGTTCAGACTCGACCTTGGCCTTGCGTGCCGTGGCGCGCGCTCTCCTTGGGGCTGGCTTGGCTTCCGGCTGCTCCTCCGCATCTTCGTGCTGTCCGCGACCTCCCCGCTTGCTAGGAGGAGCCGCCGCCAAACCCGGCTCGGGCAAGTCATCCTCTGCTTTGCGACGGGCGGCACGCCCCTTAACGACTACGGGTGCCGGCTCCTCATCCGCCGCTGCCGCTGACTCTGCTTGTGTTGATGGCACCGCCTCTAGCGAGGCCCTCTTTGCCGGTGGCACTTCATCTTTCGCAGCCGCCTTAGCTTTGCGTCCCTTTGGAGTATTCGGGCGAGGCGAGGAATCCACTATTAACTCCAAGGCCTTGGCAGTCAAATTGCGGACCCTGCGGTTGCGTGAAGTACTGGGTTTATCGTCATCCGGCACCTCCGTGTAGTTCTTGCGCGGCACGTTGCGTCCCTCGCGCCGCTGCGTGGATGTAGGCTCCGCGGTGGGCGCCGTATCGGCGGGCGTCTCCACTTCCTCGACAGGCTGGCGTATGGACAGCGGGGTTGAATTCTCCTCTGGCGCCTTAAGAGCCAAAACTTTGGAGGGTGCTGGTTTTCGTGGCCGGCGGGCAGATCTCTGCTTGTCCTCATCCGAGGTCTCGTCGTAGTTTTTACGCGGCACGTTACGGCCCTCGCGGCGGCGTGGTGTCAGGTCGTCCTCGGATCCTACAGCTCCGTCGCCTATTTGGCTCGACATGATCACGACTGCTGGCACGCTCTCCGTTGGCACTTGCTGCAGATCGATTTCCCTTTCCTGCCCATCACCAGCATCATCGTGGGTGTCCTCCTTGCGGCCGCGACGGGTGTTCGTTTTCTTGGGCACAGCCGTCGCCTCGTCGACATTTGCCGAGGCCTTGCGGACCCGTCGAGTCTTGGTTTTTTTCTCTGCGGCTGTAACCTCCGCCTCCTCCTCTATATTGTGTTGCTCCCCCTCAACGTCGGGGTCTCCCTCTATTGGCCCTTCGGACTTGGCTGCCTCATCTTCGGTGGCCTTGCGTCCACGCAGGCGTGAGTGTCCCACCTCAGCAGTGTGCTTGGGCGTCTTCTCCACAGTTTCCAGTTGTAACTTACGGCCGCGTCGACGGGTCTTAGGTTCCTCCTCCTCCGGAAGCGGCGTCTCGGATTCATGCTCTGCCTCGGCTACCTCTTCAATATCCTTAAGATGCTCCACCTCGACGGTTTGAGCTGAAGGCTTGCGGGCAGTGCGTCTGGACTTTTTGTCAGGCTCTTCCTCCGAAGGCTGCTGCTCTTCAGGTTCTGCTGGTGTTCTGCCCCTTCGCCTTGGTTTGTCGGGAACATCTTGAACTACATTTTCAATGTCAACCGATGGCTTCCGTCCGCGACGCTTTGGTCTTTCTATGTGTTCAGTTTCTGTGGCGGATTCGAGCACCTCTGCAGGTGCAAATTCTAATGATTTGCGAGTTCGCCTCTGGGGTACTTTTGGTTCTGTAAGATTTGATGGTTGATCTTCTGAAGCATTTCCATTTTCGGACTTTGACTGACTGGCTGCAGGGCCTTCTAAGACATCTATTGATGGCCTGCGTCCCCTCCGCCGTGATCTTCCCTCCGTGTGAGCTTCTTCAGGTTTCTCTTCAGGTTTATCGGATGCTGGGAGCTTAACCACATTGTTACCATCCTCCTGTGCCGACGCTTTACGTCCTCTTCGTTTAGTCATTTCTGGCTTTTGGGTTTCCTGTTCCTGTTCCATCTGAGGGAACGTTGGCGTGCCGCCTGTTTCTTCGATAACTTCAAGTATGTCGTCTATCTTTGGTTTCTTGCTCGTTGTAGTTTCCGTTTCCTCTGCCGATGCCTTGCGGCCTCGTCTTTTGGGTCTTTCTGTGCTGGATTTGATGACCTCCTTTGTAGTCTCCTTATCGCCCTCCTCCTTCTCTTGTAGGTCATTTTCTTCATTGGCTTCTTCAGGTATTTCCTCTTTATTTCTGATGTGTTCTTCTCTCCTTTCAATCTCCTCCTTTTGCTGGGAAGAACCTGCTTCTTCTTGCAGCTCATGTTGTTGGTTTAGTTTTGAAGAATGCGCCTGTTCTTCCTCCTTAGGTTCCTCTTCAATTTCCTTTTGCTTTTCAGAGACTTCAGCTGATGGCTTACGTGCTCGTCTTTTAGGTTTCTCTGTGATATCTGATGACTTGACCTCCGCTGATGGTTTCCGCGCCCGTCGCTTCGGCTTTTCCAGGACATCTTCCTCCAGCTTCTCATTAGAAACTAATTCCTTCGGTGGCTCATTGTCTGTAGAAGAATGTGCCTCTTCCGAAATGACTTTCAGGACATCTTCCTCATTATTTTCCTTCTTATCTTGCGTCATGGGTTCCACTTCCGCAGAAGCCTTACGAATGACTCTTCTCTTTGGTTTCTCATGGATATCATTCGAGTTCAGCGCTTCTACCTCTGCAGATGGTTTTCGTGCGCGTCGGCTTGGCTTTTCCAAAGCTTCTTCTGCGGGTGTCTCCACAGATGCTGATGCCTTTCTGGTCGCTCGTTTAACTGGTTTTAACTCTTCTTTAGCGCTAGGATCATCTTCGTGACGAATAGGCGGCGTGCAAGGGCTTTGCACTGCCTCCATCGTCGAATGTTTTATCGAAACTGAGGGTTCTGGACTTGTCTCCTTGAATTTTTCACACGTTTCTGGTTCCAAACTGGAAATAAGACGCGTCGCTAGCTTATCGGTTTGAATATTATCCGAGTTAAAGACCTTCTCCTTGGATACTTCAACTTCGAGCTCAATAGAGTTCGAAACTTCTCCGCTGGGCTCGTCTTTCTCTTTAGAAGGTGACTCGTCATCGGCAGAACCTTCAACACTCGACTTGTGTTGTGATTTTTCATCTTCGACGTTGGCGACAGATTCTCTTACTGAAGTTGTATCCGCCACATGAGCTAACTTCTCTGAAGCCTGCGGTGTCTCTGGCTGTTCTTCTTGATTTGTAAGAGTCGCCGCAGGTGCACCATTCTGAAGTTCATCAGAAACGTCTCCAATTTGTCCATCATTGGGCTCTTGATTGGCAATTGTTTCTATTGAGAGAGAAGCATTAAGTGTGTTGAGATTTTCTGCTATTGGAGTGACTTCTTCAGGGACAATGTTTGCTTTCTTGGAATCCTCAGTTGGTAGTTGGGTTCCTTCAGCATCTTCTTCGGAAGCAGGCACAGGGCCTGGCGTGTGATCTTCACTTGGATTTGATTCAGAATCATCGCTCAATTCAATGACATCAGAAATTTCTTTGACTGTCTGGCGATCTTTTAAAATTGGAGTGGCTTCTTCAGTGACATCTTCAACCTTCGTTTCCTTGGGATCCTCAGTTCCTACAATTTCTTCAATTGGGAGTGAAGCGTCTTCTTCGGAAGCAGGCACAGGGCCTGGCTTGGGATCTTCACTTGGACTTGATTCAGAATCATCGCTCAATTCAATGACATCAGAGACTTCTTTGACTGCAGCAGTTTGAATTGTGTCCTGGTTAAGAGATTTCGCATTGATTTGATGATCATCGGAAGTCCCTTCGGCCAGTTCCTCCGACATTACTTCATCTTCGGTTAAAGAGGGATTTTTGACGGCTTCTTTAGCCTTCTCCTCAATCGATATGTGATCCGATTCAGAAAGAGAGTTTACACCACTAGCCGCCACTTCCGCCTTTGGGGATGCTAAGGGAATCTCTTGTACTGCCTCCTCAGCTACAGTTCGGTCCCGGGATTTGCCTTCAGAATTTGCGTCGGTTGACTCATCATTTTGCTGTTCATCTTTGGCTGATTCAGAATCGCGTGCAGATTCGTGGTCACAGACGGTCTTAGCATCTTCGTTAATCATTGCTACTGAAGGGTCTTCAGTTGCTGAATCGTCAGCTATGCTTTTATTGGGTGCCTCCTCTGTGATAGATATCTCTGGATTTTCAGACACACTTTTCTCTTGTACAGCTGACGATGATGAATCCTCCAATTTAGCTGAAGATTCCATTATATCGGCAATTGATTCGTCTTGACATTTTTCTTTGGTAGTAAATTCTCCTGGCTGTTCGTCCTCTGTGGTAGCAGATGGAATTATCTGGCAGGTCTGTTCCTTGAGAGACTCCTTAGCAGTTTCAATATCTTTAGAAGTATCAATAGAGGTTTCTTCAACTTCATTTGATTTTTTGAGACGGTCTGAAGACTCTTCTATTGGTTTAAATTCCACTTGTTGGTCAGTCATTTCTTCGCTGAACGCCACCACTTCCGAATCATTTACAAAAGATTTAGTTTTTGGCGTTTCTTGTACAAAACAATCTTCTGTAAGATCCTCAGCTAAGCAAGATTTATCCAGCTGATTGACTTCATCCTTAGATTCGTTTTTAGTTGAATGAAGTTGATTTTGTTCCGTGCTGTCGGGCTTTGGCTTTGGTGGCTCAGTGAAGGATTCCATGATTATAGAACTGGTATTAGGCGAATTTTCCCCGTCAGCCACATTGACTGTTGGAGGGACGACTTTGGGGGAGATTGGGTCCTGCGCGCAGCTCTCGTCTTGGGTTGCTTCCAACGAAGTTGAATCGTCTTTCGTCTGGTTAACATTTAACTCATCTTCGTTTTTCTCTGTGACAGCCGAGTCGCCAATGGCTGCTACATCGCTCTCCTGCGGATCGCAAGCTGTTCTTTCTGCTGCCTTGAAATCTTCTGCTATTTCCACGTCTTGGAATGAACACTTTTCATCAGCTGTGGCAGTAGCAATCATCTTGGATTCATCACCATTACTCTTTTGCTCGGCACATGGATTTGTGTCTTCCATAATTCCAGTCTCAGCTTCATCTTCTTTGATATTTTCATCAATCAGAAGAATTGAGGAGTTTTTATGAACTTCTTGGACTGGATCGTTGGAACCTGTATCCTGTACAGCTGAGGTTTCACTTGGACAGGGACTTGCCGAAGCTTCTGGAGCGGATTCATTCGTAGGGGACACGACTTCGACTTCATGGATGTGAGGTTTTGATGTCTCTCCATCTACAGTTGCACCAGGCAATTCCTTAATAATTTCTTTCTCAGGTTTCTCAGCAGTATCATCATTTGTTGCCGCTTTCACTAAGGGCTCCTCGGATGTACCTGGTTCAGCGTCTGACTTGGGTTCCTTAAGAATCGAAACTTCGCCGGCTTCTGGTTTCGTTGCGGTAGGAATTCTTTCAATTTTGTTCTGCTCAGCATCTTGGTCTTGTGATTCTACAGCCATTTCATCAGTTGTTGCATTTGAAAGCTCTGCTTGAACGGGGGATTCTTCGAAAGGTAAAACAACATCAATTGCTGATTCAGCGGTTTTCTTCGGCAAATCTTCGTTGGTAATAGAGGACTTTGAGTTGGTTGGTTTTTGGTCTTCGTTTGTTAAAGGCTCCGCCTGCGGATTGATATGAATGGCAAAACTATCTGCTGTTGAATCGAGAGGGGAAATGTCGGAGTCCACAGCTCCAGCTGTTTCTTGTGTATCATCTCCAGTTTTCACATCTTCTGCCTGTTCTTCGGGAGGTGAAGCGTCAATTGGTGAAGCGTCTTCTTTTGCAGGATTTGCAGTATCCAAATCGTTTGTAGTTCTTATCAAGTCTGAATCAATAGGTTTCTGTTCCACGTTGCTTAAAAACTCCTCCTGAACTGAATTATCTGCCGTTAAATCAAAGGGTAGAATTTCGGCGTCCACAACTGCGGAGATATCATTTTCTCTTCCATCATTTTCAGTTATCTTTTCTTCTGTCGAAGCTATCGGGTTGATTACTGACTGATCTTCCTCGAAATTGGTAGGATTCTGGTCAATGTTAGTTGGAATCTCGTCCTCTAAAACAACATCATTATCTGGTGATGAATCAAGAGGGCCATCAACTCCAATTTCCCTCTCTTCTGCCAGCTTATTGGTAGCTAATTTATGGCTTATTGACTGATATTCAGCAGCTTCACAAGTTGAATGTTCTTCAGTTATTGAAAGCTTCTCTTCCACTATCAAGGAACTATTTGCTGTTGCATCGGTAGGGAGAGCTTCGGGGTCTTCAGCTGCGGATACATCATTTCCTTTCACATCAGTTTTCTCCAACACTTCTTCGGAAACAGGAGGACGCGAAGCTGGAACTTTGATTACTATTTCAGCTTCTTTATCCACAGACTCGACTGGTTTTTTATCGACGCCAGTTGCAACCTCCTCCTCCTCTTGGGTTGCGTCCAAAGAAGAAGTTTCATCACAATCTACAATGGTCAACTCGACGGCCTCAGATGCATCCCTTGCAGGTTCGGCCTCCGTCGTGTCGCTGAAACTGTCTAGCTCGATTATCGAAGATTTTTCATCTCCTTCGCTCTCGTTAACTTCGATCAGCGAAACCTCTTCAATCAATGAATCATTCTCCCTGCTTAAAAGATCAAGAGATTGCTTGCTGTTGGATTGGTTCAGTGTGGCAGCCTCCGAAGCAGTGGATTCTTCGAGTTTATAGGCCATGGAAACCTCCTTGGGTGCTGTTGATTTCTTGGGAGTCACTCTTGAATCCTGCGCCTCGTCATCGTCGTCGCTCAGTACGAGAGGCTCAGTCAGTCCTACGTTCGAGTCTGTGTCCACGTCGTTGACTTCTAGCGGTTTAAAGGTGGTCTGTCCCAACGCCCTCGTCTCATCCACTGTGACGTTGCTTGATTCCACGACTCCCGACACTATCAACGGCTCGGAGAATATGGAGTCGGAAGTCTGATCCAACAACTGCATGCCGCTCATTTCATTCAAGCCCACTGAGCTCGGCCTAGAGGCCGCCTCTCCGCCCTCTTCGGTGCAGGTGCTCAGCTCAAGATCGGCCTGCATGGCCGCCTTGTAGGTGGTGCTAGTGATGCAGGCCTCGTTCTTCAATTTACAGACACTCAGCGGTGCCTCGGATGAGACCGATGATTCCTTCAGGGGATCCAGTCCCGACGATGCTGTGCTGACAGTGGTCACATTTATCTCTGCTTCGGTGTCGTTGTTGTTGGCCACTGCCGATGGGCTCGGCACATCATCAAAGATCTGGTCCAGGTGCAACGTTGTGTTCGTCATCTCCAGATCGTATTCGGTGGTTGTCGCCAAGGGATCCCCGCGGGACTTTAAGACGGCACTCGCTGGTTCGTTGGGCACCATGATATTTCTGGCGCTGGGAGTCTTTAGAACTCCTTCCAATGCCTTGCTGTTGTCCACTGCAACGCGACCCACAGTGATGCTCCTCCTGCCGGGCGAGTTATCCAGCAACTCTTCGATATTGCCAAAAATGGGAGAAGCGGGAACCTTGGGAGTGCGCATCATTTCACGCAGTCCCTTGAAGCGAGGCGTGCTGCAGTTTTTAGGCGTCTTCAGGAGATCCCTCAGACCGTGATAGTCCACATTGTCCGGCTCCTCACACGGCAGCTCCTTGCCATAATTCTCGTCCTCAACAACGCAAGATTTTTCGTCTGTAAGCAAAGCGAAATGGGATTAGCTCCGAAGGAGACTTAAAAAGTGTTAACTTACCATCATCTTCCTCCACAATCACACCCATGTCTCCTATGGAATCATCCACCTGAAGTGTGGACTTGGGCGTGCTCATCAGACGCTTCGATTGTCTGGTTGGTGTGCACATCTGCTCAGAGAGTCGGCGCTTGCGGCGCGGCGTGCCGCTGACATCTTGAGTGTCCGCCAATGCCGAACAAGACGCTCTTCGTGTGCCCCTTTTGCTGCCCTCCTCCGTCTTTGTCTCTGCTGAACCTCCACGTGGTGTTGTGGCAACGCCTGCTTTCTGGTCAACAGAGAGTCGTCGCAAACTCCTTCGAATCATGGGAGTTTCTACTCGTGACGTTGGTTCTGGTTCCTTGTTCTCTTCTGGTGGTGAAAAGATTAAAACTTGACTTAAACTATTTATTTTTCTACTTCGTTCCACTTACCTTCTGCAAAAGCATCAGAAGACTTGATATCTGGGGACTCTTCCTCGCAAATATCTGGTACTTTCGAAAGCTTGTCTGTGAGATTTGAAAAATAAATGAGAATATTTTGAATAAGATGTCTTCTTAAATGTCTTCCTTTCTTACCATCATCTTCGAGTTGCTTGGGAATGTTTGCGTGAACCTCTTCACAAATGCTGTCTTCAATGATTGTCTGCTTGTCTGCCTTTTCGTTGGCTTGAATAGAACAATTTTCGGTGCTTTCCTTGTCTGGTTCTTGGCATGATTCCACAAAAGATTCCGTTCTATTTTCGGCATCGTCTTTGCTTGGAGATTCTACCTTTTCATCAGCAGATTGCAACTCAGTTCCAGGATTGCCTGACGCCTGGTCCTCTACGAATCCAGATCCTTCACTTATCTCTGTTGGCTGAGGAGTAGGCTCCAGGCTATCCACTTCTCCAGTGACAAGGGCAGACATGATTCCGAGTATCGAACCCTCTGCAGCCGGGTCTCCGCTTTCGTTCATCACTGTGAATGTGCGACTCAAATCGTCATTCGGCGAGTCGTCGACTTTCTCCGGAGTGGAACATTTGGGATGTGACACCACATTGCAGGTTGTTTTCATGGTGGGAGACCCAGACTGTGGGGAGCTACTCTTCGGAGAGTTGAGCGTACGTCGGGCCTTCGCCTTGAGCTTAATTCTCATGTCCACGGAGGGACTGCGCTTGGCAGCGGCCATCGACTTTCTCACCTGCGAGGCCTTGTTATCCCTTGGCGTTCCAAGGTGAAGGGATTGCCTCTTCTTTTCGAAGGCTGCGTGCCGCGCTTCCTTTTGCTCGGGCGTCGGGAGTATAAGGAATGGCATGCGCGGCAAGTTCCGGGGACGCGGGGTTCTGCCTGGGGTAGCCACGGGCGTTTTATTCAGTTGGTTGGAAGCGATCTGGTTCTTTTTGGTGCTGGTAAGCAGCGCGCGTTTCATCAGGGACTGCGGTGTGCGAGTGGGTGTAGCGGCGGCGGCATCGGCTGGTCGCCGTGGCGTCTTGGCCAGATGGGACCGGCCTGGCGAGGCCGGCGTGGCCGACTTTGTTATGTCAATGACGAGGGGCGAGCCATCCGACGATTCGTCCGTGCTGTCCACGCCTATTGGTGTGGGCTTGAAGGAGGGACGCAGCTTCGAGGGCGTGGTCAGGTCGATCAGATACATGGACGACTGCCGCTTGGTCTTTGTCGAGGTGGAAGGTGTGCAGAAGTCCATCAGATCGCGGCTGCAGCTGTCGTCGTTCAACTCGGATAGCACTCCCCCCTTCGGGGTGCTATACACACTCTTCGGCGTTGACATGGTCACAGACGCCGCAGCAGCCTGTTTGCCACTTTTAGTCGGCTTTCGCACGCAGGTGAAGGACTTCTCAACCTTGACGCCAGTCTCGCGCGGCGAATACGACGTAATGACCACGTCCGAGAGAGCGCAAAGCTGCAACAATTGCTGGTGGCTGGCCGTCGGTGTGGCGGTGTTCTCCTTGTTCTGCGTCGCCTCAACCAGATCGACTTTGGGAGTCTCACACGACGATGGCATCTCTGTGCTTGGTGGCGTCGAGTAATTTAAGCTCTCCTGTTCCTCCAGGTGGGATTCGTTCCGCGACTCTATGGAGGTGTTGCCCTCTTCATCCGAGTTAATGCTGTAGTGAAAGCTGAAAGGGATGCACGGAGGACAAAGTTTGATGAGGACACATGCCGAAAATGTGTGATTTTTCCTATTGTTGTTGTTGTTGTTGTGGGTCGAGCGCGCTCAAGACATTTTAGGGGTTGACGGCTGCTACCTGGTACCCAGCCAGCAGACCGCCGCCTCTGATTGCCTGCGCTGCTTTACTTACTTGTGCACTGTCAGACGCTTGTCGATCTGCGGACGATGGGACTGCAAAGGCAAACAGAAATAGGGAAGACGTCGCATTAGTCTCAGGAAACTGTACTTGTAGAGAATGTGTCGCCGCCACTCACCTTCAACGAGGGGCAGGAGTTCGGCGCCTGCTCTGCGGGCGGCAGGCGTTCCGGTGTGCTCGGCGCATCCTCCGATTCGGACATCTTGGGGGACTCCCATGTGTAGACCCTGTCCAGAATGGTGATCCGGTTGCCATGCAACAACGGATGACTGCGCTGGCCGTGGATTAATTTGTCATTCAAGTGGATCGCAGTATCCTTGTTTGACTGGTTGCGAAGGGTCACCTAAAGGATGCGAGAATCTACCTTTACAGGCGGCTCTTTCCCAGCTTCTTAGATACTCACCCTGCCGAAGGCGTCGCATGTTATCTCGCAAATCAGGCGCTCCGCTTGCGGTTCCAGGATCACGTCGCAGCTGAAGTACGAGCCGATCTGGAAGGTGCGTCCCTTGGCCGGCACCAAGATTTCTTCGCCGCTATCGTCAACGTAGCGCATCCGAGCGCCATTCAGAGACATTTTTCCAGCGGCCGGCGGAGTGTGAGCGGCGCAGCAACTGCGGCTTGGGTGCGTGCGGGGAAAGTGAAAAACCGAAAAGCGAAAACGAAGCCTTGATGGCCAAGAAGTCTAGCCGTCAACTTGGGTCGCGACAGGAAATCACTTATTCTACCAAGTTTTCACTGATTTCTGTTACACATTTAACGCACTGACTGTAATTTAGGCCTTCATTACAAGCGTCCCGACGACATCTCTTTCTGTGCAGGAATTTTTTTTTGCAATGGACGCGCAAGTCCGGCCTGCCAACTTGTGCTCAATGCGCCATCGAAGGCGTTACATTCGAATTTCGATGCTGGCGGAGCTGTCAACTTGTTTTTTGGTCGAATGGCTTATGCACTTTTCCGCATGATGTGACAAATATTTTAATAATTATATAGATTCTAATATTAGATTAGATTTATGAGATTTCTTCTTAGCACGATGGACGATTTTCTTAATCTAACCCTGGCACTGACAGCCGCTTCAGTGTTGTAAAACACCTGGCAGAGTACTGTCTTAATTGACTAACACGAAAATATGTCAGAGCTTAATTGCAATCGGATTTTATGTACTTAGTTTATAGAGAATAAAAGTATTAAGAAATATTTGGTTCTATCCCAAAAATAATATAAGCTTTTATTATATTCACGGTAAATGTAATATGACCATATGACAAATACGGCAGTCTTGGCTGGATAGTATTCTTTATCAGTGAGCTTGCGGTCACACTGTTTGCAACAAAAGCCGCAACAAAAACTTAGTTTGCAAAAAATCTGCAAATATTGGAAAAAACACACCAAACAATGGACTCGGACGCCGCCCAAAAGACCTGGGAGCTGGAGAACAACATCCAGACTCTGCCCAGCTGTGACGAGATTTTCCGCTATGACGCGGAGCAGCAGCGCCAGATCATAGACGCCAAGCCGTGGGAGAAGGATCCACACTTCTTCAAGGACATCAAGATCTCGGCTCTGGCGCTCCTCAAAATGGTCATGCACGCCCGCTCAGGTGGCACCCTCGAGGTGATGGGCCTAATGCTGGGCAAGGTGGAGGACAACACAATGGTGAGTGAACGAAGGAGGTTAGAGACGAGATGGGAGCCGGTGCTCAAGATAATGCCTTACTTACAGATTGTAATGGACGCATTTGCACTGCCGGTGGAGGGAACCGAGACCCGCGTCAATGCCCAGGCCCAGGCTTATGAGTACATGACCGCCTACATGGAGGCCGCCAAGGAGGTGGGTCGCATGGAGCATGCCGTTGGATGGTACCACAGCCATCCCGGCTACGGCTGTTGGCTGTCCGGCATCGATGTGTCCACACAGATGTTAAATCAGACGTACCAGGAGCCATTTGTGGCCATTGTGGTGGATCCGGTGCGCACTGTTTCCGCTGGCAAGGTCTGCCTTGGCGCTTTTCGCACATATCCGAAGGGCTACAAGCCACCAAACGAGGAGCCCTCGGAGTACCAGACCATCCCACTGAACAAAATCGAGGATTTTGGCGTCCACTGCAAGCAGTACTATCCGCTGGACATTAGCTACTTCAAGTCGGCCCTCGACCGCAAGCTGCTTGACTCCCTGTGGAACAAGTACTGGGTGAACACACTGGGCAGCTCGGGGCTGCTGACGAACACAGAGTACACCACTGGCCAGATTATGGACCTCTCTGAAAAGCTCGAGCAGAGTGAGAACTTTTTAGGTCGCGGTACATAACAACAACAATCAATGATTCTTTCTTGTTAATAATCAGTCTTGCCCTCCACAGGTACCGATGTCAACGAAAAGCGCTCCGAGGACAAGCTTTCGAAGGCCACGCGAGACTGCAGCCGCTCCACCATTGAACTGATACACGGCCTGATGGCCCAGATCGTCAAGGATAAACTCTTCAACAAGGTCGGCCTGGGAAAATAGATTAAGATGAATCGTATCACTTAGTTCCCGAATGTGTCTAATACTGTATCTAATAACAATTTGCTGAGCGGATTTTCTATGTGAAGTTAAGATTTTAAGTCTTATTGTTAGGGGAAAGAAGTTACAAATTGTATACATTTTTTTTATTTTGGTTTGTGGTGCTTTAAATAATATTTGGAGCTTTTGCATCACTTTTTATAGGCAAAACTTTATTATTATTTAAATAACTCTTAGCTCTAGAGCTAGATTCTATTTTCACTCTCAAAGTCGGAAACTTGTAAGCTGCTTATTTGAAGCCTGTGCAAGTCGATACAAACGAAGCTCTAAGGTTGATCCGAATTTAATGTACATAATTGTTTTGGAAATTTTTTGGGACGTGCTTACCTGGTTAGCGGCTTGGCTTTGGTCTGTCCTAATTGCACCATCTCATCAATCAAACGGTTTCATCATTTATTGCTTTTGGCGTCGTATTTTACAACTTTTATTCCTCGATTGCGTGTCTGCTGATTGGCGGGTAGGGATTCAGGATAGACCGGCAGTCTGCCTTTGGCGGCGTGAGCCACAAGTGAGATGTCAACGCCCTTCCTGCACGTGGCAGACCAATCAATTTGTGGATGTGTAGGGGCTGTGCTCTCTAATTAAATACGTTGTCACGTTTATGGCCGCTGTGGAGCACCGGAAGAGGGTGCTAATGCAAATACCAGTCCTGCTTAACCGTTATCATCACTTTTAGGGCCGGGAACACCCATTAAAATGCCAGAATTTGTGTCCTTCGGCTGCGTGTGTGTGCTTCCCAAGATATATGCTGTGGAATTTTTAAATCCTCTTAAACGTTAATGTAAATTGTGGCGTAAGGCTAACCAAAAAATCCAACATCAAAAGGTAACCGAAAAAATGGCAAGAAACATTACGCAGATTGGGGGGGACAGGCAACCCGAAACTTTCCATAAATTGTCTGTCCTTTATGAAGATTTAGGTGACAAACTCTACACTCTAGACCACGGGGTTCGTTTGTGCGTGTGAGTTATTGTTACAAAAGCAATAAAACAGGGTGAAATACTTCATTCTTTATACTTTATCGAAATGTAACCGTCGATTGGCATCAACAAGGAGCAATGACATGAAATCTAACACTGTTGAAGGGGCTCCGTTTGCAGTCCTGGAAGGAGAAAGATGGAGGGTACTACCCACTTAGCAAGGGTGTGTGGCGGCGGTGTGTGAAGTGGGTGTCGAGGTCGACGTTGACTATAAAAGACCCGACCACGAAGGACAAACGTTTCATTCGCACTCGGAGTGCGGCCTGCGAAGCTTCAGCATTCCCGACAACACACCGCCCAAGGATACCACGGCATCATCCGCCGGAGTCGGCATCCTCCACAAACCAGCAAAATCAAAGTAACAGCCAGAGCAAAAAATGGAAAAAGTGTTCGTTTGCTGAGCGTTAGTGCGTGTGCGTATTCCTCTGGGAACTGCCGGTAACATATGCCCCAGAGTGTGTGTGTGTTCATAAATTGAATTTGTCGGGAATTATAAATAAATAACGCCCAGAAGCCGCAGCAGAAAATTGCCAACAGGAACTTAAATAAAAGCTACGCCAACAAGGAATTATCTTGGTTACAACGCGGAACACCACATTAGGATTTAAGCTGATTCAAACCGTGTTGGTACCTGTTGAGCAAGGTAAGTGTAGCTTTAAGGATTTGTACAGGATTCGCTTTAAGAAGGAGAACTAAGGAAATAATTAATTGAGAAGCTCTAGCACTTCTGATAATAGACGAATGAAAACTGCAACATGATAGGTTTTTTTATTAAGATTTATTCTTTAAAAATCCTTTAGAAGCCTTAATCTATATTTTATTTATAATAATATTTGTACAAATATATTTCTTAAGCAAGAGAAATATTAATAAAACTTATAACTTGTATTTCCTTTCCATTTTTAGGCAATCCGGAGTAGGACCACCTCCAACAGTTCTCGCCATGTATGGAATGCTCTATGAGAGTGTCCAGCACTACGTGCAGGAGGAGTATGGCGTGGATGTCTGGAAAAAGGTTTGCCACATTATCGACTGCAAACACAACAGCTTCAAGACGCACCAGATCTATCCGGACAAGCTTATGCCTGACATTGCCGCCGCCTTGTCCGCCTGCACTGGAGAGTCCTTCGACTTCTGTATGAACTTCTTCGGAAAGTGCTTCGTGCGCTTCTTCAGCAACTTTGGCTACGACAAGATGATACGCTCAACCGGCCGATACTTCTGCGACTTTCTGCAGTCAATCGACAACATCCACTTGATCATGCGCTTCACATATCCGAAGATGAAGTCGCCCAGCATGCAGCTGACCAACATGGATGATGATGGAGCTGTGATCCTCTACAGGAGCAGTCGCACAGGCATGTCAAAGTACCTCATTGGACAGATGACGGAGGTGGCCAGGGAGTTCTACGGCTTGGGAATTAAGGCCTACGTTATCGAAAGTCAGAACGACATCACCGGAGGCACAGCTGGGCCTATTAAGCTCACTGATGGTCCCCTCACGGTGATTGTCAAGTACAGACTGGACTTTGATAACAGGGAGTACATGGCCAAGCGAGTCAATACGGAGGCCCACCCATCGCAGCTGCGGATGCCCACCGTGAATCTTAACGTTTTCCTTGACTTGTTCCCCTTCACGATTGTGCTGAACCACGACATGAAGATCACTCACGCAGGCGAGAAAATAGTGGAGACGTGGATTATGCACAATCCAGGGGCCAATCCCAAGGCGTTCATCGGCACACATGTCATGAACCTATTCCACTGCCGGCGGCCCAAGGATACCACCATTGACTGGGCGACCTTGATCCAGATGAGGGCGGTGCTCTTCGAGTTCGAGCTTATCCGCACGGGCCACAACCGTGCCGCCTACGACGCCGTACTGAACATGGATTTTGAGAACTACGACGAGATGGACTTGAACGAGGCTCAGACAATGGCCCTGGCCAAGGCCAAGGAGTTTAACGATGCGCATCCCGTGGACAAGGACGAAGCCTCAGGAGAGGATGAGATTGACCCGGCCACGGGAGAGATCGCTTCACAAGGCCTGCGCTCGATCCTCCTGAAGGGACAGATGTTCTACATTAAGGACGTTGACTCGCTGATCTTTCTCTGCAGCCCGCTGATCGAGAATCTGGATGAACTGCACGGGATCGGTCTTTACCTGAACGACCTAAATCCGCACGGCCTGAGCCGAGAGCTCGTCATGGCTGGCTGGCAGCACTGCTCCAAGCTGGAGATCATGTTCGAGAAGGAAGAGCAGCGTTCAGATGAGCTGGAGAAGTCCCTGGAGTTGGCTGACTCTTGGAAGCGACAGGGCGATGAGCTCCTCTACTCCATGATTCCTCGACCCATTGCGGAGCGTATGCGAAACAGCCAAGAGCAGGTCTGCCAGAGCTTCGAGGAGGTGTCCGTCATCTTTCTCGAGGTCCTGAATGTCTACGATGGAGGTCTGAATAGCATCCAGGGTGCCATGCAGGCCGTGAATACTCTGAACAAGGTGTTCTCCTGCTTGGATGAGGAGATCATCTCGCCGTTCGTGTACAAAGTGGAGACCGTTGGCATGGTCTACATGGCGGTTTCGGGTGCTCCAGACGTAAATCCCCTTCACGCCGAGCACGCCTGCGATTTGGCGCTACGCGTGATGAAGAAGTTCAAAACACACGACTTGGGCGAAGTGGCCATTCGGGTGGGCATCAACTCCGGACCCGTGGTGGCCGGAGTTGTGGGCCAGAAGGTTCCTCGCTATTGTTTGTTCGGGGACACCGTTAATACCGCCTCGCGTATGGAGAGCAGCAGCGATCCTTGGAAGATCCAGCTATCCACGTACACGGCCGATAAGGTGCGCAAGGTGGGCTACAAGGTCGAGTCACGCGGCACCGTCAAGGTTAAGGGCAAGGGCGATATGGAAACGTTTTGGCTGCTCGAGGGACCACCGGAGGGTTAAGATACCATGCTGAAAAGTTTTCAATATTAAGCACCGAATGCACTGAAAGATTGTACGACACCTGTGGCTTTTTAATCCGTTGCAATAAAAGAGAATTTACCTCTTTCCGTATTGGGTTTAATATTATTATAATAAAATTATGGGCTCCAACCCAATAAACTGTTTCCCTTATTAAGTGGGAACTAAAGTTCTCCAGTTTATGTGGCACCTTCTTGGGAGTTCACAACACACTTTCCTAGAGGAATATCCCAACCAACCGCCAACCGCAATTTCCGAAAATCCATTTTTAATAACTGTTATGGGCGGCTTGCGTGTCGCTTTGAGCACCATCCCGATGGGCAATCATAAGTCCATATAAGCCTCCAATAAAGGACCGGGGTGGGTGTCTTCTGCTCCTTCAAAGAAATTAAATTAAGTCATTCTGCGTGTACAGAGACGAAACAGCTCAAATATCTGGACGTTGGGCAATTAATTCTGAAGCCTCGCTGATAATGATCACACCGAAAGAAAAACTGTGTGATTCTGAATCCTGTGACAATATTTAGCTCTTCAATTCTTATTCCGACAGCGTACTTTCTCGCAGTGGAATTAATCGCATAACGCAGTCATTAAGTTGTTCCTTCGGGGAAGCGAAGGACCCCACAAGATGTCTTTGTAGTTTTCGCGTTGTTTCTCATTTTACGCGCGCCTGTCGTTTGTGTTATTAATGGCATTTTGAGTGGCTTTTAAGCATGCCCGAAATATCCCTTCCTTGTCTCCTGACAAGGGGATGCCTGACCTGACCCTGCTCTGCTGTGACCCCCAATCCGGCACATTATCATCAGTTTGCCAATTCATGTGCTGCCCATAAAATTGTCAACGTTTATTTAAAAAGCTCGTCGGGAAAATCCGTATCGGTTAGGCAGGACGAAGGTTTTGTTTTCTCCATTCGTTAAGTTGCAGAATCCTCTTTAAATTGCTTTGAAACAACCCATCAAATGTGTAGCCAGGACCCATGGCTTACATACACAGCAACACTCAGTCGATTGTGTGTATATTTATTGCTGAAGTATGCGTGAAAACGGAATGGCATTAAGTACAGATGCCCCAAAGCCATTCCACCTAGGGAAAAGGGAAATGGGAAGGAAGAGGGAGCTGGGAAATGGGAAATGGGAAAAGCAAAAGCGAAAGGCTACCACAATGATACATTTGACAGACTGTTAGACATCATCCAGGGAGTCGGGCCTATTAAGTTGATGTGGGAAATCGGATACTTTATCACATTGCGATAAAAGAAAAAACATAAATTAAATAGTATGTATTAAAGTCTTAAAATAAAAATAAAAACTATCATATAATTGCCTACTTTTTTGAGCCTGCATACAGGAAGTATTTGGATAGAAAATAAAATTACAAGATTACAAAATTATTATTTGATTTCAGTGTGATTTCTGGAATAGAGAGTATGAATACCGTATCTTTTTTATATAGAATTTGTAGTATTAAATCTGTTTATGATCCCTCACAGGACTGTGCATTCACCATCCCTGGGACATCCTTTCAACAGTAACGCAATGTCGTAAGACCCAAAGGACAATATTTTGCACGGAATGCCGAGAACGCAAACACGACACAGACACATACATACATAAGCCGGTTGGCGTGTTGGCATGGAAAGGAGGTCCTTAAAGGGAGCGAACAGAGAGAAAAATGACTCCTTCGTTTGTGTGTCACTGTTGATACTGTATCGGAAGGAGAGAAAGTGGCAATTGAGCCAAAGAGCATTGACTGCCGAGTCTGATAATGATGACGACGAGGATGATGATTATGACGGGCATGGTCAAACAGGGAAGTGCGTGTCGAGGCGCAGGCACGGAGGTCGTAAGTGGCCCGGAAACATTTCTCCAACTGCAACCCGGCTGCGGGGGGAGCTATAAAAGGCCTGACCGCCAACGACACACGCTTCATTCGCCCCAACGACGACGTTCCGGCTAAAAGGGAAAAGCTCCGGCTCCCCGACGGATCCGACGGCCCAGACTCACGAAGCTCGTTTCGTCAGAGGAAATCATGGAACAAATCAGACTGCCAAAAGCAGAGCCAGAACCAAAACCAGAAGCCAAGAAGCAGCGACAGGCGGCAAACCAAATTTAGTGTAACAATAGCAACTGACGACGAAGCATCGCGGAGTCCGGAAAAGCGAGAACCCGGAGCTCCCGAAAAGTACGTACGTATATACATTGAGTGAATTTACGTTTACGCATCCGGGGAGGCTGTGAGTGGGCATATGCTGGTGTGCGTGCAACTCTCCTTAAATTATAAATAAGCGAAGAGCAAATGCCGCGTGGATAAAATTAAAACTTCACGGTGGAGGCGTCTTTTTGGAGGTGCGAACAAAAGCGATTCCGAATGGGAATTCAACAAGCGGGAGAGGATTGGAACGTGGCGGAAAGGCAATTTAAAGCAAGCCGGATACTTGTGGATTTAATATGCTAATTTCACTGTCACCTTATCAACGGGATTTAACAGGGAAATCGGTTGCTTACCTGGGAAGGAATTTTCATCTGAAGTAAGAGAAAGAAAAAGAGAAAGGATTCCTTAAATAATGACAATAAAATTGGGAAAAGTAAAGTTTTTTGCAGAGAAGAAATTTTAGTCATTATTAAATCTTTAAGTTTACAACTTATTCAACCAAAATCCATTTGAGAAATGGAGCTGAACAAGCCGTCCTCTTCAGTAAATCATCTTTAATGCTGAACAAGACAGACATTATTAAATCATCTTTGCCCGCCTCAGTTAATATTAAATTTATCATTTAATATCCTTGGCAAACATAATTTATGAAAGTTTATTTGCTACAAAATCCACTTATTATTAACTCGAGTATAAGAGGTCGGAAGCCAAACAAGTGTTTGCCTTTTCTACTTTATTTGACAGCCAACATTCTTCGAACATTAATCAAAAAAAGCAACCTCTACTCTGCTCTCCCACAACGAACAACCGAATTTTTATCTATTTTTTTACGACATTGGGTTTTGTGAGAAATTTGCATGTTTTTGGTCAAAATTGAATATAGGTACATACATACAAGCTCCTAAAAGATGTTTGAGAATTTATGGCCACAGTTAGTTAGCGTTTGAGGGGGAGAATTAACGGCAACAAAAACAGCCATCGGAAATAAGGCAAGAGTACAATGAGCCTTGTTCCTGCCGCCTGAGGACGTGACAAGCTTAGGGGAGACTGAGGAGGAGCGGCCGGATTCCCTGAAGAGGCGCGTGCCTGCGCCTGCCACATG
This sequence comes from Drosophila burlai, assembly GCA_008042655.1. NCBI lineage: Eukaryota > Metazoa > Arthropoda > Insecta > Diptera > Drosophilidae > Drosophila > Drosophila burlai. Next base: position 25,181 of record VNJT01009570.1, on the reverse strand, counting down.
AAGCCAAATTAAACTGTCGGGGCAATAAATCAAAAGACATGAAGGAAAGCGGTCTTAACTTTCCCCGAGTGTCGTTGACGTCTAGATAAGAGCGGAGGTAATCTCTCTCGACAGGATCCAGGCATATGAAACCCTATTTTTATTTACTTTTAAAATTAATCACAATTTCACGCCTGTTGGTTTTATTTGATGGCTCATAACAAGATGCCTTGTGAGCAAACTTGGATAAATCTGACAACAATTACTGTTCTTGCAAGTCCTTTATGTACTTAAATAATTTTGCAAGGTATGTTTTTAATTTTATAATAAATAATTTTGTTTTTAAATGAATTTTAGCTTACTTCCCTTTCCTAAGAGAAATGTGCCAGTCGAGGCTTTAAATGTTGTTAAAGGTCCCAAACTTTCTTATCCACCCATCAATCACTTGAGCTTTATCTGTGTCTGGCCGGGCTAATCCCTGACCTAACACACCCAAATTAACTCACATCCTTCGGGGTTCGGAGTCCGAACTTCCGGCCACAGTTTACCTAATTACCAGCTGGGGAAGATGGGAAAACTTTGCTTTGCCGCTCGCCCTAATTATGTCCCTGCCAACTTTGGCTCGTTACAGGAAAACTTTAGCAAAAGCAATTTGACCGATAGACAGGAGGACCCAGCTTATCCAAAACTTCTCCAGATCCAAATCCACAGCCACCACCACCACCATGTACGGGATGTTGTACGAGAGCGTGCAGCATTATATCCAGCAGGAGTACGGCATGTCCACCTGGAGGAAGGTCTGCGAGATAGTGGAGTGCAAGCACCAGAGCTTCAAGACGCACCAGATCTATCCGGACAAGCTTATGCCGGACTTTGCCGCCGCCCTGTCCGCCTGCACAGGCGAGACTTTTGACTTTTGCATGAACTTCTTCGGAAAGTGCTTTGTGCGCTTCTTCAGCAACTTCGGCTACGACAAGATGATACGCTCCACGGGGCGGTATTATTGCGACTTCCTGCAGTCTCTCGACAACATCCACCTGCAGATGCGCTTCACATATCCGAAGATGAAGTCACCTAGCATGCAGCTGACCAACATGGATGATGACGGAGCCGTCATCCTTTATCGCAGCGGGCGAACTGGCATGTCCAAGTACCTGATTGGCCAGATGAGTGAGGTGGCTCGCGAGTTTTACGGCCTGGAAATGACAGCCTACGTTCTGGAGAGCCAGAACGACATATGTGGCGGCACTGCGGGCCCTATTAAGCTGACGGAAGGCCCACTCACTGTGATCGTTAAATACAGGCTGAACTTTGACAACCGGGACTACATGGCCAACCGGGTTAACGTGGTCGCCCATCCCTCGCAGCTAAAGATGCCTTCGGTGGACCTGAACATCTTCCTGGAGCTGTTCCCCTTCACTATTGTGCTGAACCACGACATGAAGATCACTCTCGCTGGCGAGAAGATAATAGAGACGTGGATCCTGCATAATCCTGGCGTCAATCCCAAAAGCTTCATTGGCAGCCACATCATGGATCGTTTCAAGTGTCGACGGCCTAAGGACACGAAAATCGATTGGGAAACCATTCTGCGAATGCGTACGGTGCTCTTCGAGTTTGAGCTTATCCGCACGGGCCACAATCGAGCAGCCTACGATGCCGCCCTGAACATCGACTACGACACCTTCGACGATGCCAGCCTGAACGAGGCACAGGCGATGGCTCTGGCCAGTGCCAAGGAGTTCAGTGCTGAAAATGCCAAAGAGGAGGAGGCCGCCACCTCCTCCAAGAACGAAATCGATCCGGCGACGGGGCAGCGGCGAACCTCTGTTGGTCTGCGTTCCATCCTTCTGAAGGGACAGATGTTCTACATTAAGGACGTGGACTCGCTGATCTTTCTCTGCAGCCCGCTGATCGAGAATCTGGATGAACTGCACGGGATCGGTCTTTACCTGAACGACCTAAATCCGCACGGCCTGAGCCGAGAGCTCGTCATGGCTGGCTGGCAGCACTGCTCCAAGCTGGAGATCATGTTCGAGAAGGAGGAGCAGCGTTCAGATGAGCTGGAGAAGTCCCTGGAGTTGGCTGACTCTTGGAAGCGACAGGGCGATGAGCTCCTCTACTCCATGATTCCCAGACCCATAGCCGAGAGGATGAGGAAGAGCGAGGAGCACGTCTGCCAGAGCTTTGAGGAGGTTTCCGTCATTTTCATTGAGGTCCTGAATGTCTACGACAGCGGTTCTAACAACATCCAGGACGCCATGCAGGCGGTGTCCACCTTGAACAAGGTCTTCTCGGCTCTGGACGAGGAGATCATCTCGCCGTTTGTGTACAAAGTGGAAACCGTGGGCATGGTTTATATGGCGGTTTCAGGAGCTCCAGACGTAAATCCGCTTCACGCCGAACACGCCTGTGATCTGGCCCTGCGCGTGATGAAGAAGGTGAAGGCCCACTCTCTACCCGGAGTGGCGATTCGGGTGGGCATCAATTCCGGACCCGTGGTGGCAGGCGTGGTGGGCATGAAGGTGCCCCGCTACTGCCTTTTCGGAGATACTGTCAATACAGCCTCGCGCATGGAGAGCAGCAGCGATCCCTGGATGATTCAACTATCCAACTATACGGCGAAAAAGGTGCAGAAGGTCGGATACAAAGTGGAGGCACGGGGATTTGTCAAGGTCAAGGGCAAAGGAGAGATGGAGACCTACTGGCTTTTGGAGGGACCAGAGTAATATTTTAGGCTTCGTTTTCCACGGCATCCAGTTTGTAATAATCCAGGGCACCAGCTTTGCTATCTTTATAAGGGAGCATAAAGGCACACCCTTAGGGTATATACATATATGATAACAATGTACAAATTTAAAAACAATAAATACAACCTGTCAGGAACAAAGATTTAACTTCTTTGAAAAAAAAATTGTGTTGAAACGAATGATTGGTTACGTCACTTGCATTTATTTTATAATTTTGATATTTAAATGTTTACGTACAAGAAAAGCAGGCTAATTTTCTTTGAACACCTAGAAACAAAAAAATTCAACAATTTTAAAAAAATTAGTTTATCCACCAACCGATAAGTTATCTTGGTTATCAGACTAATAAAAATCGATATTTTAGGTTACCGAGTTTAAGCTATCGTGATCGGTCCCCAAAGGCCCGCGGTTTTAGATCAGCTGTTCGAAACTGGCTTATAAGCTGAATTTATTATTATTATTAATCACTAATTAAAGGTAATGACTGGCAGAAAGATGCTGCGCTTCAACTTAATGGTGGCAGTTGGCGAAAACTTTGGCATTGGTCACAAAGGTGACCTGCCCTGGCATATAAAGTGAGTTAGTAGAAAATAGATAATGCAGATTGCAGATTGATAAGATTATACTCCCATCCCCAACCGTTGCAGATCCGAGCTGAAGTACTTTAGCCGCACCACCAAGCGAACCAACGACCCCAACAAGCGCAATGCTGTTATCATGGGCAAGAAAACGTACTTCGGGGTGCCAGAAAGCAAGCGCCCACTCCCGGAGCGCCTCAACATAGTGCTGAGCACCACTTTACAACCGGCGGATCTGCCCGCCGACGTGGTGCTGTGCCCCAGCCTGGAGGCGGCGATGCATTACCTGGAGACCGAGGCACAGCAGATCGAGAACGTTTGGATCGTCGGCGGAAGCGGGGTATATGCTGAAGCCATGGCATCTGCGCGGTGTCACAAGCTGTACATCACTGAGGTCAAGGGAAAGTTCGAGTGCGACACCTTCTTTCCCGCGATCCCAGACGGGTTCCACGAGGTATCCCTCGATGCCGGCACACCGGAGGGGTTGCAGGAGGAGAACGGCATTCAGTTCGAGTACAAGGTTTTGGAGAAACAACCTGCTCAATAAAATTTAACACGTTTATTTGCCCCGCACATCGTCTGCAGTGATTGTATCGCCATCGAGGCCCCGAGCGGCCAGCATGAGCTCGTACAGCTGCACTACTTGGTCGTCCTTTAGCATCTCCACGGCCTTCGGGTCCAACTCCTCGCCCAGCTCGCCCTGGGGCTTGCCCCGCAGGCCCAGTTGCTGGGTGATTGTCGAAGCATAGCGCTGCAAGCGGAATTACTCTTCAGAGGATGGTCGTTTGGGTAATTACGTAAAACTCACCGCCCACTCGGTCATGAAGAGCTGCGCCTCCATGGGATTACACTTGAGGTGTCTCCGGAACTCGTCCCGGACATAGTTGTCACCCAGGGCTCGCAATTCTGCCGGCATTCCTGTGGATAACAGAGCAAATCTTGATAAAGTAAAGGAGGCACATCAAAACGCAGACTTTCAGCTTACCGCGGTGGAGTCGCAGAATGGTTTTGTACAGGAGGCGCACACGCTGGGGATGGGTAAGTTGGTTCATCACAATTTTCGACATCCTGAGTTTATGTTCTATACATAATTTACAATACTTTATAAGTCAAACTTTTAAAAATTAAGTGTTCTTAAAAAATAACAACCAAGCGGGCTGTAGGGCTGCAAAAACACCGATAATGTTATCGATGAAACAGCTCGGATATATCGATGTTTAAACGCAAACAACGATTTTTTCTTTTTATAAAAAAAAATCTTTCAGAAGTTAAAATAAATTAAATGAAGTTTTCGCTGTTTCCTTTCGACAAGAAATAGTTGAAACTAAAGATAGATATTTTTTATGAGTTGCACCTGAAATAAGCACGAAGAAAATGAATTCAAATCAGATTTAAAAAGATCTCTCTGGCCAAGACAAGGTTTTAGTCTGTCAGATCAAACAAATTAAATCTTTAATCCCAAAGACAACGATTTTTTCAGGTAAAAGCAAGTCTTGTTTTGAAAGATAGCAAGCGTGTGTCCTATATTAGTATTTATTTCTGCTGATCTTCCTCGTTCCCCTGATAGCAGAAAAATCTAGATATTGATACGGATAATGATTTAAAATCATTGACTCCTTTCCAACGCTCCACCAATGTTGTTCTCAATTCACATAAGGGCTTTTTACATCATGGTTTATTTGTAGCTTGTTTGTATATATATAATCACATGTGCAGTGTAGGTTCAATCTGTCGTGAGGGCAAACTTAAAGTACATTTCGCGTGGCGATTGGACTCTGCATCAGAAAACAAACCAATAGATGACATACACACACGCTCTGCATTAACTTTGGCTAACTATTGCACGCCTCTCTCAATACTATACGCCTAATTACACCAAGCACCAAATGGGAGGTGGCGGAGGGGTACACAACATTGTTGTCGTCGTCGTCGTCATTTGAAAACAGAAAACAGTTTAACAATCAAGTTTTCTAATTTTGTTATTGCGGCGCATCTGCGGCAGGCGGCTCCACTGGCTCCTGCTGCCCGCCAGCCGGATTCTGCTCCTGCAGCAGCGGTTGAGCCTCGCCTCCCCATGGGAAGCCGCCGGGACGATCCTCGGCGGGTGCTTGGTAGTTGCGGTCGATGTGCTCGTTAAAGAGACGTTTTCTACGGACAAATTGGGATATATTATTAGAAATTCGTTTGCTTGTGGGGGAGACAACTCACAGAAAGTAGGGCGTTTTGATCAGTCTATAGCCATTGGACAGAGTGGGATAGACATCCTCCAGCACGTAGTAGATGTGGCCGACACCCATGCCGATGATGTCCACCCATACGGTGTTGCCCAGGATCATGGAGCAGCATAGCAGCACCCACGGAAGATAGGGAGCTTGGAAGTTGAGCACTCCGAAGAAATTCATTGGCACCATCGGGTTGCGGCGCGACCACACGTAGACCAGCATTAATGTGAAGGCCTGGCCCAGGAAGAGCAGGTTGACGAAGATCCCAAAGAAGGTCATGAGAACGCCACCGAAGATGAACATCATGACGAAGTCCGAGCTGCGCCCGCGGAACGACCCGTCCTCCAGCATACGGCAGTAGCGGTACGTGAACACCATATTGAAGAAAAAGCTTATGCCGATTGTACCGAAGTACAGGAATGTTGTGGCTAGTCGCCAAATCTGGAACTTCCTCACGATCAGAGTGGGATTAAAGTAGAGCTGCAGAGGCGACACAAGGTCCAGGTGCTGGCGGAAAGATCAGAAAGTTGGCAAAGTTCGCCGATTAGACGGTACACGTCACCCTCCTGGCTCGACCCAATCTGGGACAGACACTTACTACCGCCAGTGTGGTGAGCACACAGACCGTTGTGTAGGCCCGCGTGACCACTGGGATCTCCAGATAGAACTGCCGCAGGGCATTCATGGCGGCTTCACCTCTGGGCTGGCAGTCCGCAGTTTGGCAAGTTGGGCTTCTGCGGCAGAAGGTGCTGTTGTCTTTCAGTTTTGTGCGGTGCGGCGTTGATTCCGTCGTTGCGTTTACATCCAATGTCTGAGCTGAAGTCCTGGTTCGTTGCTACACCTAGGGGTTCGCTTTTCCCGGATTGACAGTTAGTTTTCGGGCAACTACAGCCCGTTTTATTTTAGTTTTTATTTTTATGCATTTCCGCCAGTGTGACCAAAGCTTGACCGTTATAATATACCTAATAGGGCTGTTGATAATATATCAAAATATCAATATATCGATATTTTTAAGTGATATTTAAGTTATTATTTTTGTATTTTGATAAAAATATCGATACGATATTTTTTTAAATATCCGGCAACTCTAATTGACCAAAATTTGACCGTTATAAATACCAACAAGCTATAGTAGAAGCTGCGCAACAAACTAGTTAATACCAACGTAATTAAAAGTAGAAAAAATACCGCCTCTTTGTAACCACACTGCACAGTGGGCTGTCAAGGTAATTTCTTGCTAAAAATGTAGCTATATAAACCAAAATTGTATTAGTACATGAAAGATACTCTTCGATGTGACATTTCAGTTCCCTAAATATTCGACAAAGTTTATTCGTAGCTTTGTTATTTTAGTAATCAATGTAAGATGTCCTAATTTTTATAGCGGTATACATAGTCGCGTGTAAAAAACATGCAAATGTAAAAAGATCCTGTAAAAATCGAGAATATTATAATCAGATACTTGACATACCGCTTAGTTAATTTTTTTTTATCGAGTCTACTTTATAGACCGGCTCACAGTTTATTTAAGACAACAATTTATTTAATGTGTAATCCTTTATTATATACTTTATTGAATATGCATATGTAGATATTTCAATTTTTATATTTACATTTAAAACCGTCCATAAGTACGAGTACCCAATATATTGATGTTGAAAAACTCGTTTGATGATAACTTCAGCATAAATCACCATTAATATTACCTAAGAAAGTATTACAGTGCAGCGATATTTATTAAAACATTTCTGACCCCATTTCCGAGTTAGCCGGCTTCTTAAAGTTTGTTTTAAGATTTCGCCACACAGATATCATTCTTCGCTATGAGCCTGCAATTTCTGTAATACGAAGATATATTTATAATATGAAATATGAAATATTCCTATAAATGTCGACAAGAAAACTTACATATCGTAATTTTATATCCTTAGTCAGACTCTGAATGGAAATTAACTGAACCAGGCAACATCATATTGCTTTTATATGAAAGAATTTGATATTTTTATATATGCAAGCAACCTTCGGAACTTTAAATATATTGTCTTCAACCAATCATATACTATTGCATAAAACAGGATCGGATCGATGATTGCTTCTAAAGTAGGAAGCCATAAATACATATATCGTTTCCATGCAAAATAGTATCTGAAAAGTAATATTTCCAAGAAAGTCGTAGGAAGAGCACTGAGGCTAGGTATTCTGACCTCGAGAGCAATAAATCTACAGTATGGAAGCATTCAATCCCAAACTTATTAATACTCTCATCTATTTATCTATTTAACTCCGTGTTAAATCGTGACTCGAGTGCTCGAGTAAATATTTAATCAATAAAATATTGTATCTTTTGTCTACTCCCTATATTAAAATACACAATTTCTTAAACTGCCTTATAGTCGAGCACATTCAGTTGTAGCTTTCTTACTTGATAAATTTCTTTCTTAATGATAACTTACCTCTACTTGGGGTTTTTATAATAACTTACCTTTAATTGCGCTCTTATCCAAAAAGAAAAACTCCAGGCAAACAATTACTATTTTTATACGATTTTAAAACTTTATTTTTAAAGATGAAAATAAACAATATACTTTTATTGTGTGTGTGTTTTTTTTTGTATTTTTCCTTAGTAAATTTTACATAATTTTCAATAAAATAAGTTTTGTTTCCTTTGGTTTTTTTCGATTAAAAATGTCATATTGTTTAGTTTAGTGTTATGCTCTTGTTTTTACCATTTCCTTTTTATTACACAATTTTAGTATGGTTTGTTTCGATTTTGTCGCTTGCATAAATATAAATTTGTATGTAATAATATTCGCTTAGATCCCAAATACTGAATTTACCTCATACACATTTTCATACTCTTCTTGGTGTGATGTAGTGTGGTGTGGAGTGGTGCCGTTTTTGCTTTTGCCTCGCGCTAAATGCTCTTTCTAAATGGTAATCCAAATTCAATTTTATGTTTGGAATTTTTATTTTCACGAAATATACAATTTTGGGCGATTTGCTTTTTCGATTTTGCTGGCTACAAAATGTGCCGCCAAAATGTAATTTATTCAATTTGTTGGCCTGAAAGTGGTTTCCGAAGTTTCCAAAAATTGTGTACACCAAACCAAAGTATATAACGGAAACGAAATCGAAACCGTAACCAAATCGTGGCTTATACATATATCGCTATGGTTCATGTTCATTCGAAATGAATTAGTTAATCATATAAAGTTAGTATATCGTACTATCGTAAGTGTATACGCGACACATAGTCGATTGTGAAATTTTCTCGTTTCCCAACTTTGTATGTTTCCACCGCGTATTACATTCATATATGTAGTATGTTTTTTGCTTTGCTTGACTTTACTTTTGCATTTCTTTTGGTTTTCTTTAATTTCGTTTCATATTCTGGTAAATAGTAATGTGTAAGTTTTAGGGGGGGCGGGACATCGGGGTGTTGGGCAATTGGGTGTCGTTTCCTATTGTTAGTACATATTCTTATAAATTTAAACTGTGTGTGAAGTGACTTGAATCGTTTTTCCTCCTGCTTCAAATAGAAGGGAAAGGTGTCGTGGTGTCAAGTTGGAATTTCGAAAATATATGCGGCGTCTGCTGGCCTTCAATTTCGCTTACATCGCACTAATCAAAATTGTTGAAATGATTGTGTGTTTAAGTCTCAACTTAGGATAAATTATGTTAAATCGTATTTATGGATACGCGGGGTTTTCACTCTCTCTGTCCTCGATCCGCTCCGGCTGTTTGGGAATCGGGTTATTTTTGCTCGGCCAGTTATTCCCGTCGTACACGAACCGGAGCAGCTCTCTCGTTCTACCACTTAGTTTACAATTACATTTATAAAAGTTATTTCTAAAGTTGTTTGTACTATTGCTTGGAAATCATTCCGGTCTATTGTTGTATTGTAACTGAAATTGTTCATTTTTCTATATTCTTCACAATTTTCGCTCTTAATTTAACTGAAATGAATTTTCTGGTTTGATTTTGGTTTCACGATAAATTTCGATCGTTTGCATCCATCAACCGAAACGATGCATTTTACCGCCCAGCTCTCATTTTTTTATTTTCTTTTCGTGAGAGGAATTGGGCAGGTGTCTGTTCCTCAAGTCGATCTCTTGTCAATCCTAAAGGTTGGCCGAAACGCTTTAATTCGTTTGAAAAGTTGTAAGCAAAGAACCCTTTACACACCGCGGTGTGTCCTTGTTTCCTGTTGTCAGTGTTTTCAGTGTTTTCATCGTAATCGCTCGGTTATACAATGTTCAGCTCAAAGGAATATACATACTTATATATACAAGGTGTGTCGTCAGAGTGGCTGTGTGCGTGTTCTTCTGTGTGGTACATAATCAATTTTAAATTTTGCTAATTTTTGCTAGTTCTTTCCCATCGTCGACTAAAGAAACGATTACGATGCTGCCAACTCAAGATCTCTGTGTGCGTGTGGGGTGTGTGTGGGTTGTGTCTGAGTGTGTTTAGGGATAGGAAGTAGCACAAAAGTGGGAAACGGCAGGTTTCCTTCTTCGTTTTTGGAAAGTCTTATAGTTTATCTGCGATCCCTCTTGATTTTAGTATACGGATGCATGTGAGTCCACACAGATCGCCTCATTGGGGAGGGGGGAGGTCGAGAGTTCTTAAATGTAGTTTCGCTCTATACCTAATTGCCACCTCTTCAGTATGCCGTTCTCTTAGTTCATCGCTCATCCCGCTCCGCTCAGCGGTGAGTCGGATACTTAGTTCGTCGCTTCTAAATCTAAATTAAATGTAGCATAGTACATGCAAGTGTCGTGTGTGTCTGTGTTTTCAAAGTACATTGATAGATGAGCAACTCAGCGCTTTATGCGTATGTATAGAGGGTTTTTTTCGGGGTATACTCGTAAATATATGTGACCTGGTGTGTCTATATCCAAACCTTTCCGTCTTCGTCTCTACTCTAAATCATCAATTTCCCATACATAATGACGTGACTAAATGGAGATTTACGTTAATTTTCATTCGTTTACATACTAAAACTAAATACGTACATATTTATCGCTTACTTAGGTAGTCAATTACAACTTTTTCTAGGGAGTGCAGGATGGGGGTTCGAAAGTCTGGGTATTGGAAGTGCTTTGGTTGAGATTTGCGATCGATTTTCCGCAGCATCAGGGTTTGGACGAGCTCTAGGAAATCCGTCGGAGGGACAATGTGACCAGGCCAAAGTATGAGGCAGTTTTGGTTTTTGCTTGCTATCCGGTCTATTTGGAGCCCTTTCTCATCGTTTACGTTCGCGTTTACCGCTCTCGCGTTCACCATCGTTATCGCTTAGTTTTTTTTGTTTAATTTGTTTATACTTTTTACACGTTTAATTTTCTTTTTTACAATTTTTATTTATAATTTCTTCCTCCTCATTTGCTTTAGTTACATAAAAAATTAACAGTTTTTATTTTTGGTATTTTCTTTTTGTTTTTCGTTTTTTTCATTGTTACTTGAAGGCACTTTAGATCGGACGTTGTGGCCCCATTTCAAAAATTGCTATTCACTTGCTCAACTCGTGTATCACGTTGCTGCTTGCTGCTTCTGTTGTGTGTTGCATGTTGCTGTTGCATATTGCTGTTGCATGTTGCTCGAGTGCTATTTAGAGACGTGGTCGCAAAAAAACAAATTAACAACAAAAGCCTAATCCAAAGTTGTTCGAAACTCTGCCGAAAGTTACGTTCGAAATGTTACCGAAATCGTTGGTTCGAAACTTGTCCTTTGCCTTGTCTTCCTCTGTTTTCTTTTTGCTTCTCTCTCTCGCCGCTTTATCTTTTGCTTACTTTTTCCTTGTATTGCCTTGAGTGCTATGGTGCGAAACGGATCTGGATGTCCTGGAGTTGCCCGGCCGCGATGTGCCGATCTCTTGGCGGTCTAACGGTCTGGGCACTTTGGTTTTATTTTCGAGGCTTGATAACCACCAACTCTTTGGCCCGGCCTATGGATAGGAGCTTGAGGGTTAGGAACTCGGGGAATCTGGACTGATTGGACACAACCTAAGCTGAAAGGGATTGCAGCTGCTCCAAATGCTCGGTGAATCGTCAGCAAATCTCAGGGGAGGGGCGTTGGGTTTTCATACATACGTATATATGGGGTAATGAATGGATACATGGCGAATTTTGTAGAACTAAACTTCGGGGCAAATGGGTTAGGATTCATAGCGTTACCTTTATAGTGTTCGTCGCTTCAGTATTTTTTCTTTACATACACATCTTAATTTTAAGTCGGTCTTAGCCCCACCAAAACCCTTGACTGGTTTCGTTTTCATACATCTAAACATTTACAGAGACGTGGGGGAACATAAATTTAGTTTTTTTCTTCTTTTTTCGCTTTCCTTTCTCGGATTCCTTTTTAATATAGAGAAAACCCGATCACTCATTTGTCACCTTTTTCGTTTTGCTCCGAACCGCAGTTAAGAATTTTGTTTAATTTCGATTGCTTTCCAGCGATTTTTGTTTTATCTGTTTTTGAATTTTGAAATCTGCTGCTGCGATGATTTTGAATTTTGGTTGTTGCTTATATTGGTTTCAATTGTCAGCAAGCTCTGGGAACTGTTTTTAATTAGCTCCAAGCACTGCCTCTGTTGTGGTTGACTAGTCATGTTCTTCTTCAGCTTCCTCTTTCTACAGCTTCTTTCCTTCGCTTCTCTGCTCTTTAAATTAACAATTTAAGGCAGATTTTCCACAAAACCCGAACTGAGGGGAACTAAAAAGTGCTTTCTGCAGTATCCGTGCCCGAGTCCGAGTCTGAACGGATCGGATCAGATCGGTGCGGATGAAACTTAAGCTTAGATAAGGTTAACTACCAGGAGATGTATCGAAACTAGCGATTTCCCGCTTAATTTTGCTCGTAATTTCTAAATGTACAATGTTTTCGTATTAAATTTATTTAAATGTAAGTTTGTTTGTCTTTTTTGGTTTTGCTTTCCCTTTTTTTTGTTAATTTTTTCGTATTTTCATTGATTTATTTACGTTCTTAAAGATAAGGCGCGAAGGTGCTTAAAATAAGCTTGTACTTTTTCTGATATTTTCCCAACACGTTTTTCAAAAATTTCCTTCAGAGTTTCCCATCTTTTTCTCCCTTCCGGTCGTCCACTGCTTACTGCTCGTCTACTGCCTTCCCGAACTGCTTGCAGACGTATGTACTGCTTGCCGAACGGAAATGCCCTGCTTTCGCTTACATCTTAAGGTTTTGCTTACGAAATTTTGTGTTCCAAAATTTTGTAATTTTGCTTATAATTTTTGGATTTTGAATTCGTAATTTTCACGATTTTAATTTTTTTAATCCTAAAGTTTTTCTTTTCTTTTACGTTTTGTTTTTTTTTTGTTTTGGTTTTTTTTTTGTAAATTTGTCCTGAATGTTTACACCGAGAGAGAATTATCCAAACATGGCCGAGAGGTTTTCAAATTTTGTTATTTTCGTTCATTTCGAGATTGGTTTTCGTACATCCTTGTTTTTCTAGTTGTCAATATCCTTGTTGGGCTTTCAAACGCGTTGTGATTCATTGAAAAGTACAATTGTTTTCCTTTCTTGAAAGGGGAAGTCAATCGAAAGTAATTTGCAAATGTTTTTATCGAATGCTGCCTGTTAATTATAAAGCTAACTTTAATTTTGCTGGTTTCTTTATTAGCAAGCAGTCCAGTCTTCTGAACAATCAAAATCGCAGACCAAATTTTCTTTTCTTCCCATTGTTTTTGTTATCCCAGCTACTTTTAGTTGCCAAACTGCTAAATGCTGAATTTTATTGTGTGTGTGTCCGAAACTGCAATTTCCCCACTCATATATATTTTTAAGTCTTCCATATATATGCGCGCGTGTCTTTCTGTGAGCGAGCGTGTGTCGTATGTTTACATAGGAACATTACCGAAATACGTTTTACATTTAATTTTACACTTACACCTAAAAATGTTTTTTTTGCGGTCTGCGAATTTTGATCCTGATCGGAAGGATACTGAACTGCTTGCAGCGCGTCTGTCGTCACGTTTGGTTGTCATTTCTATCTGAATCTTCGCCCTAATCCACGTCTGAGATTTACCTTTCTTTTTTATTTCCGAAATTCACGCCAAAGTCTAGGCCGAGAGTTGTATTCTTCATTAAGGTTTTGTTTTTTTTTTTTTAGTTTTGCATTTACGCAAAGAGCTTTTCATTTTCTTGTTAGTTTGCAGCGCGTTGCTTTTGAGCCGAAAGTTATACTTTTTTCTTTCCCTAATGTATTTATATCTAAGCCGAAAGTGTCCTTCGAAATTCTACCACTTGATTGTAATGTTTCCTTAGCTCCTTCTGTAATCCTACTCTGAAAACTGGTGCTTGCTGATTCTGATTCTGGTTTGGGCCTGCTTATTATGTGTGTGTTGTATGTAACTTGAAAACTAAAAAGTATAGGTAAGCTGTGATGCATCTGTGAACTGATCTTCTTCTATAGTTGTAGTTGTTGGTTGAACGGCATTAAGTTGTTGTGGCTACTGTTGGTTGTTCTTCTGTCTTAGGTGGCTGATGATGAGTTCTATTTAATGTATCTTTTGGGTATGCTGTATATCTTGTACCTAGCTTAGTTGAGTTTGAGTTTGAGTTCGTCTCGTGTCTGTCTGCTCTTCTATGTGTCTGCGGTTTGATTCTGATTCTGCTTCGTGTGGCTGACAAAATATATAAATCAATTACGGCGACTGCTAAACTATGAGTATGCATTTTAGTTGTGTCTCGTTACGATTATACTTATGCTGGCATTCAATTTTGTAGTTCCTCCGGCTCCGGCGGAGTGTGTCTTGTGTATTTGTGGGTGCGTAAATTAAACCTAAAGGCGGCGTTAGAGGATCTCCAACCGATCTGTCCCAGTTTGCACTTGGCTTATATGATGATGGTGTGAGTGAGTAAAAAAGCATACAAATATCATATATTTCTCGTACTGATTTTGGTTTTGGAACAAACTGCATATATATATATATAGTAGTTTATATATATATGTAGGTGTGTCTGACTGATTTGCTTTTCTTTCATTCTGCTGTTGCTGTTGTTGTTGCTCGGGTTGGCTTTTTGGTTCCTGCTTAACATTTAATTGAGACTTTTGCTGCATATTCGCTGAAGATCATTTTATTTCGACTGACTTTAGGTTTGTTTTCGGTTTTTTTTTTTGCATTTTTTGTTGGTTTTGTAATACATATTTAAAATAGCAACTACCATTATCTTGTATTTATTATTATTTGGTTTTGCTTGCATCGAGTTTATTTCCTTATATAAGTAATAAGTTATATATATTTATAGGGTTCTTGTGGATCGTAATGGGGGCTGAGTGTGGTTTTCATGTACTGGGGCTTTTTCTGGGGGGTGTGGGGCAGGTCGCTGACCCTGGGCCAGGCAATTTTCCCTCTGCATTTCCCGCTGGGAAAATGCTACGCAAACGGTTTCCCTCTCGCTCTCGCTCCTTTACTCGTACTTTCCTTTTTAGTTTGTTGCTTGGTTTCCGGCTTTTCATTACTCAGTGTACATTTAGAACATTTGTTAGCTATGCTGAAATACGGATTACGACGTCTAGAGTATGTATTTTATCTTTATATATATGTCTAATTATATATATATATATATCTTTATATAGTTTTACTTATCGTATAAATGTTACCGGCACTATTGTTCAGAACTAAGAGTTGCTCAATTTCCCATAACGATTGAATGCCTCAACTCAGGCGGATAATGCTGTCGAAACTTTGTTGATCTAACTGAAGGACTCGACTCACTGAATTCAAACCAAACTAGTCACACGTATAAAAGATTGCTTTATAGATGTGTGTGCATGTGTGTTGTATGTTTATATATATTGGTTGCTGCATCCTAAGACATTCTTCGCTGCTCCTCCTACTTCCGCTTCCTGCTCCTCCTTGCTCCCGAACTAAATAGAATCTTTGTATGAACCGTGAACTGAAAACACTCTGCTCCGCTTTGCTACTCTTCCTGGCTGCTGCTGCTGCTGTTGTTGCTGTATTCGAACGAACTGAGGAGATGATGCTCAACTGAAAACTGGCTGGAAAAACTGCGGCGCCAGGCCCCCCTTGACTGGATGAGGAGGTCGCACTGGCGCCGTTTTGGCTTGTCTATTTCACTATTGGTAACTTAAATGGTAAATTGTTTCTGTGAAAGGCAACTGTTGCGCGTGGAGGCCGCAGTTCGGTCGTCCAGGACTCGATTCGAATGGATTTTGAGGTCTTAGGAGTTCGGATTTTGAATTGGGAGTTGGGTATTTTTCTTTTTTTTGTGAACTGCGGCTCCCGCTCGGTTTGTTTGTCGTTTTGCTATATTTAGTTGTATATGCTATTGTAAAAAATATCATTATAAATACTTTTGTTTATCGGTTGCTTACGTTTACGGCTCTCGTTACGTTTTGGGTTACGGTTACGGTTAGCTAACTGTTACCTTAACGCCTACTGTGGTTGCTGTTGCTGTGTTTGTCGCGCTCGCTGTTCTGTTTCTGTTGTTCGCTTTTGATTTGATCGGTAGCATCCGCTATATAAGGGAATATATAGCTAGTACAGCTAGCGATGGCTCTGTAAACTTATACATTATAAAATATCTGATCACATTTGTTTGCAGTCTCTGTATAAATATTGTTGTTTCATTTGTGTTCGCTTATCGCCTTCGTTTTACGTTAAATTACTTTACATATTGTACACATGCCGCGCCCAGTTGTATGGGGCTCCCCGGCATGCCGCCTTTCGCTCTCTCTATCTGATAAATCATAGGTCGGGGCGATCGATCGAAACCTGGATCGATGGCCGAGAAGGAAAAACGTGTAACTGAAAATCGATATTTGTTTAGCTTTTGTCATTGGCTCGTTGGAATTGCGTTTTTCGTTTGCTCCTACAGTTGTTTTACATAAAATTTCGTGTAGAATTTTGACAAACGTCTGACCCCGTTCCTGGCTGGCTATACGAGGGATTTTTTTGAATTTGTGATATATATATGCATATCCGATACTCAGGGGCTAATGCGGCACGGCTGCTTGCTTCTTGGTGGTTGCCAATGGGTGCGATTTCGTTTTGGTTGTACTTCAGTTTGACGACGGCTGGTGGCGCGCCTTTAATCCTCGGAGGATTACAAAGGGCGCCCAGTGGGAAATAATAATAATATTGCTGGGCTATTGTCTGGGGGCTGTCTTGGGTCCCCCGTCTCGATTTGCGTTTTGTCAATTTTCACCTGTTTATTGCTGCTGCTGCTTCATCTGCATCTATGCATCTGTATATCTGTAACTATTTGCTTTGTTGTGTGTGAGAGTAAACCAAAGGAGTTTTGCAGTTCGATTCGCAGGCCATGGCACGCCCCTTCTATATACCTTGGACATAATATATACCATCGACTTTTGGGGCCAGGAATGGAGCCAGTTAAACGCACGCAAAGTTTTGTGGCTCATTGATTGATTGATTGAGTGGCTGCTCGTAAGAGAATTGTGAAACAAAGGGTTTTTATCACTTATTCTTGTTGTCTATGTGAGTCGATCTGAGTGTGACTCCCGCTGGGCTGGGCGACATGCATACTCCGGACAGGAATTTATCCGGATCCTGGGCAGGTGCACGGGTTGCTTAAAGTTTTGATTGTGGCTACTCGTCGTCGCTTCTCTGTTCCCTCGGGTTCAGCAGGCAGGCATCTTCTTCGGGGCTTCTTCGATCTTGTTTCTTTCATTTGATTTACTGGCGGCGGTCCTTGTGGAACCGCCTTACTATGGGCAATTTCTTGTGTGGCGTGACCTGCAGTCGCAGTTTCCGGACAGATCCCATCCGGGGGCATGTCTTTACGGGGGTCATGGTCACTCAGATCTCCTCCTGATTCGTAAATGAAAACATAATTGTTGCTGTTGTCGTTAATTGCTAACTGAAAACCTCGTTGAACGAACTAAAAGTTTTGGCTAATTGGCTATTGCTGCGGTTGTTGTTGATTGATTTCGTTTCAGTATAAAAATATAAATCGTTTTATAAAAGTTATTGGTTGCTGTTGCTTATTCGTTATTATTATTATTATTACTTGTATTATTATTTTACTTTGTTTGCTTGTCGCATGTATTGTACTATAAATTATCCCGGTTCGTGCGTGGCACGCTCTTCTATTGCAAATGAAACTGTGGCATAAAATCTGATTACCGACTCTCGGTTCTCGATTCCGGAACGAGCTCGGTCAAAATTCAACTATAAACACTTATGGATTAGTTTTGGTATTGGTTTATATGTATATATATTTATATTTGTATTCGGTCATGGGTAAATATTCAGTTATTCAGTTATATTCTGTGTAAAATTTGAACTGAGGATGGCTTAAAGACTCAACGCAAAGGAATATGTATTCTCTCTCTCCTATTTATCTCGCTCCCTATATGTATGTATATATAGCGTATTTATCTTTGATATGTGTAGACAACCCAAAAAAAGTTGCTGCTGGAAGTGCTCTGTGTTGTTGTTGTGGTTACCGATCTTCTCCGTATTGTCGCTTCTAATTGGGCTTCGTTTCTCGATTTTTTCGATTTTTTGTTTGGTTTTTCGCTTTGTATATTTGAGTAAAAATATTTATTGTTGTGGTTGTGGAAAACTGTGAGAGATTAACTCAAAAATATCACATACGAGTTGCGTATGTTTCCCTGGCTATTGTTGGCTGTTAAAACTAAATGGCAAATTCTCCTCATTCCTGGCTTCTCTGTTATCGGTTACTTAGGTATTTTGTTATCGTTTATCGTTGTGGTTTTTATTTGGTTATCGTTTCGGTTTCGTGTTTTATGCAACTTTCTCTTTATATTTTTATACTTTCTCATGTGCTTTTTGTTCGATGATGATGTTGTTGTTGTATATATATCAATTTGAATTTCGAATTTCCATGGGCAATATTTGCATTGCGGCCGAAATGTTGGGTTTACGTCATAAGCCAAAAGTTTTAACATCTCCCTTCATAAACTTCAAAACTAAGGATGCGTAAGATTGATTCCTGATTGATCAACTGAATGAATACTATTAGTTACTATGTCTGCTGATTGCAGAATTGCTCTGGCAAGAATTTTGATCATTAAACTAAAGTCCGTTGGTGCGGGCGCACAGTGCATGCCGAAAGTGTGCGCACTGTGCGTCGCTCTATTGCAGTTTGTTTAACAGAAAGGTGTGTGGTGCAGGTGGAACTGCACCACTTCGTAATCTCCTACCTCATCTTCTCCTCATTCTTCTGCTTCCTCTTCGTCTTCTTCTGATTCTTCCTACGCCAAATAAGTGATAAAAATGTGACTTCCAAACGGATGTGTTTTGTTCGGTTTTTCGATTTTTCGGGCCAAAAAGTTGTTGGGAATTTTGAGAATCGCGCTTGCTACTAAAAAAACGCAATCATTTTTTGGAAATATTCATCGCCGTGTTAATAGATTTTTTCGTTTTCGTTTTCATTTATCGTTTTTTGTTTTTGTTTTTCGCTTTTATATTATACCAAAACTGCAAATTTTTGTGTGCTTTTATTTTACTCTGTCTTCTTATTTGCTTCGCTTGTGATCAGATGTCT
The DNA here is from genome assembly GCA_008042655.1 of Drosophila burlai. Classification (NCBI taxonomy): domain Eukaryota; kingdom Metazoa; phylum Arthropoda; class Insecta; order Diptera; family Drosophilidae; genus Drosophila; species Drosophila burlai. The sequence goes on along the minus strand of VNJT01009570.1, from coordinate 6,140 downwards.
TCCAAACCAAGGATGTTTAACTAACTTATGGTTAAGTTGAAGTTGAAGTTACGAATAGATTTGCTTTGATTTTTACCATGGAGTAATGTACCCTACGTGTAAGTTTGACTGACTTGCTTCAGTGTTTTTGTGCGTGTGTGGGCCTGCCAAAGGGGATCTGCTTGATATATATACCGATTTGGATTTGGCACATGTCCTATCTCTATCCCCCTTCCATCCTCGTCGTCCTTCTGCCGGGAACCGTTCAGCGCGCATTTTCAATGCAGTAAGGCTATGAGTGAATTATTGCCTGGCCTTGGCCAGATTTACCATTTTCATGGAGTCAGGGGGTCTGGTTCTGAGTGGGTTGGGGTCGCTTATGCTTAAACTGTAGTAATATTTTAATTACGTGTATGTAGTTGTATTTAAATGTCGCTATGTACAATTCTGATCAATTTCTGTTATTGTTTTCTTTTTTGTTTCTTGTATTTCAGTAATCAGTAATCGGTAATCGGTAAGTTTGGGTATTTGTTTTTCTTTTGGTTTGCTTGGTAATCTGCGGTATTGATGCTTTTAAAATCTAGTTAAAATTGCATATGGCTGCGTCTGCTTTTATATTTTGGTAATTGGTTTACTTGTAGTAGGTATATACTTATCTCGCCTTCCATCTCGCTATCGCTTTCATCGTCTGCGTCTAGATTAGTCCAGTAATCGTTATCGTGATCGGTCGCGTGCAGTGTTTGGTAATGCTTTGGGTTTGCTTGATACTCGCTGGTTAACCAACACTGGGTCACATGGGTCGCTGATTGGCTGAGTTTCCGTTTCCGGCTGTCGGTCTCCATCCGGTTTTCAGATTTTACTGCTGCTGCTGCTGCTCCACTTAATCTATATGCTTAGGCTAACTTAGTTCCTGGGTGTAAACTGTACCTGGCGACCCACGGCAGCAGCGGCACGGCCGGCGGAAACGAGGAACGAACTTGCTCTGGCCTATGGCTGATCCTTGGCGGACCATTTGTGTTCTTTTAGAATTTACCAACACCGAAAGGTTGCCCTGGAGAAACTAAACTCTATACGCGTTCTTTTGGCTGCTCGAGAAGACGTGGCCGAAGGGTGGTGGGCTTGGTGGCTTGAAGACTGCCGCGGCTGCTGTCCGCGGACGCCAGGATTCGCTGCCGCTTGGTTTGCGTCGCTCGATTAAGATGAATTATGGAAATTTCGCTTACCCTTCTCGTCTCTGCGCTCCACCGACTAGTTGAGTTGTTCATAAGTTGTAGTAGATATTGTGGTAATTGGGTTAGTGAGGTGTGTGAAGGTGGTGGTGTTGTAGTTGCCAATCAGTTCCAATTTTGCGGTGACAATTGCCGAAAGCTTCTGACGGAGTTTGGGGGAGAGTTGAACCGAAAAGTGGGTGCTTTAAAGGTTGCCAAAAGGTTGGAAGGGGTTTTTTGTTTTTGGTAATTTTGGTAAATAAAAATCCAAGCGCCGTCATGTTTTTTGTTTTCTGTTTTCTCAATTAATTTCGCTTTTATTAACCAATTATCGATCGAGGCGGACCCTTTGGTGGCCCGCCCCTTGAATTGTTGACTTAAGTTTAAGTATGTATGTTTATGTTTAGTATAAATGTATGAAATATGTAAGTTGCATTAAATATACGCAAGTGTAAGTGTGCTCAAGTGTCAATTGTTGGTACGCAAGTATGTTATATCGGTTCATTCGCTTTCCTTTTGAGGTAAAAACTTATGTGTGGAACTGAACAGAACAGAAAGGTTTGATTGCTCAATTTGGTAGTAATTTTTCCTGAATTTCGACGGCCTAGATACTGCTTCTTTTTCGTGCTATTTTTCGAATTTCGCTTATAGATAAAATTTCGCCTAAAGTTTTGTTAGCCAAACGTTTATTGTTAATACGCCTTAAATTGCCTAAATGGGGTTTCGTCTCTCAATAATTTCGCTCGTCTCGCAATTGTCAATTAACTATTTTTACATCAATCAATAATTTCGTATGGCGACCTCTCAGTGCGAGGCCGCACATATTGGTTTTATCCGAAACAATAATGCAGTTAGTTCGATTTTTAGTTTGTTGTTAGTTACTTTTCTATCACAAAATCAGTTACAATTGTATTTAAATCAATTTCATTTTCAATTCATTTTCAAATTTTCAAATCTCATCTCCATTGCCAAAAGCCGCTTCCTTCGTAAATTTTGTAAAGGCATTAACAATCAACGCGTCTCTCCTTGAATTTCGACTTCTGTCTGCTGTGAATTTTGCTTAAACTCAGGGATTAAGGGAACTCAACGGGGTAAATGCGATAAACTTAAACTTCAGTTCGATTAGCGAATGCCTCGTCTGCCTCGTCAGCTTCTGCTTTGTACGTTTCCCTAAATACTAATTTCGCAAATGCAATTTTTACTTTTCAGTTATCCAAACTTCAATTTCCATTTCAATTTCGATTGAAAGAATTACAATTTCTTCTCTAACTCGCCTTAGATTAGGAAACTCACCGTCTTAAACGCAACTAATTTTGCCATAGTTATGCCAAAAGTGCGATTTTGCTTAAAATCTCGCTTAGTTTTAATTTGGTTTTAGCTAAAATTCAACTATTGTTCAATAATTTCGTGATCATTGTGGTGGCCGAAAGGTTTGCTGGGGTGCGACGATCTCCTTGTCTCCGTCTTCTGCTCCTCGAATAGCGGTGTTCCCATCTAATCTAAACTTCAACCTGAGGGCGCTAGGGTTCCGTTCCGGAAGGGGGCTGGGGGCTGGCCAAACTAGGTAACTGACAAACTAACTAACTGGCTGGCTGGCTGACTGGTGAAGCTCCTGCAGGAGCAATTGTTGGGCCGAAATACTAAATTTCGCTTCGTTCGTTTCAGTCGAGGAATATGGTTTTGTTCATTGCCGAATATTTTTTTCTTAAATGTTTAGCATGCTTCGATGATGTTTGTTTGTTGTTGTTGCAGTTGATGATGTTGTTGCTGTTGCCTTGTCGCAGTTGCAATTTGAAGATGGAAAATATTTGCAACTGCAGGAACAACAGGGTTTGCCCGCCCCTTGGCCCCTAAAAAGTCGCCGGGCGGAGAGCAGGCAAACATATCCCTCTAAACCCGCCCACTTTCCATGCTGAGTCTGCTGTGCTGATGAGTGAGAAGTGCATGATCGATCTCAGCCAGCCAGATGTTCGGAATAGGAGTAGTAAATGCATATATTTTTCAATCAAAATCAAGAGGAATAAAAACCATATTTATAATTCGTATTTTTGGTGTTTCGTGTATATTTTGTTTTGTTGCAACTCAAGGCCAAGTAAAGTAAATTAATTAAACTAAACGTTAACTTAATTAAACGTATAAATTATTTACATAAATAACAGACTAGTGTGTGGTGTGTGTTTGTGATGTGTGTGTGTGTTGATTATTCTAGAAAAATAAAGACGAGTGCTCGAATGTGGCGCACTAAAGGATAAGAATTGATTAAAAATAAACCGTATTCAAAGGATTCTTGTTAACAATTAACTTTGGTAGAAGGTCTTGCATAACGTATTGTAAATTATAAATTTAACTACCCTAACGCCCGCAGCTCGTGCAAATTACACTGGCTCTCTCTCGCTCTCTCTTTTTAAAAATCTAAATAGTTTTTTTTCGCAAATTTCTTAAGTTTTTTTTTTTGTTTTTTTTTTTGTTTCTGTTTAGTTTCGCTTAATAGACATCGAATATATGCTTAGCGCTTAAGGGGGGATATAGCAACCTTAACTTTCGGGTGTCCTTTATATATTAAATCCCGATTTTCGGTCGTCAGAGCTGCGCTTGCTTTTGTAAAGCAGTTTGCAAGCTGTGAGCGCTCGATTCGGGCGGAAAACTGCTTACCAGGAAGTCGGTCAGCCAAGCAGTGCTTGTTCCTGTTTGGCAGAGCGACTTTCGCTCTCTCAAATGAACACACACTTTGTACCGTTGTGAGCGTGTGTGTGTGTGTGAGGTGTCTTTGTGGAATGCTTATGTGAGTGTGTGTTTCGTGTGTCAACTTTCGGTAGATCATTAGACGGCTCAACTATTTGTTAAATATTATTCATACGTATACGTAATCTGCTGTAAATATTTTCAAAAAAATTTCAACTAACAAACCAACGGCGAGTACAGTTTACACTGCCTGTAAAGTACGCTCGGTGTGTGGGTGTTCTCAGGTGTGTGGCTCAGGTTTCTTCAATTTGCACTATTTCACATTAGATTAAGACTTGCTGCTGCTCTACATTCTATGTTTCAGTTTTGGTAAATGTAAGGAGGCAGGGGAGGATCGATCTCCCTGGCTCTCTGTTCACATTCTGGTCGCTCATTTGCTGAGGTTCAGTGTATTTGGTAATGTGTCTGTGTGTGTCTTGTGGTTTTTGGAAATTTTTGAAAAAATATTTTGCTTGTTTGTTGCTTCTAAACGCGTTTTCCCTACGAGAAAACTCTATCAAGTTCTTCTAAATTCCGTATTCAGAGTGTTCTTCTGTTGTGTGTTACTTTCGGTCGGGGAGAGTTGGTCGTATCATATCCAGTCGTGCTTCTTACGCAGATTTAGCCTTTTAACTTTGGCTTGCGCTTCGCCTTCGAATGGCTGCTGCCGGGCCTGGAGTGGCTGGTGGTACTGGTGCTGGTGCTGGAGCTGCTGCTGCAGTTGGTGGTGTTGGCCGGACTGATGGGCGGTGGCATCCCCATTCCCGTATGCGTATGCGGATGCGGCGGATGCAGCAGCGGCAGCGGCAGTGGCGGCAGGCTCGGCAGCGCCAGCTCCTCCACTTATTCCAGCTGCTCTAAAAAATTGGGCGACTTGAAGTACTCGGGCACAGGATCGTCCATGCGCGATATGATCTTGTATATGGACTTCTTCCACGACTGCTCGGTGTCTTTGCCACCCTGTATTGCACGGAAGAACTCCCGCAGAGTCTGTTCGACCACGAAGCGGAAATTCTGGGGTACCTGTGGACCGATTTGTTCTCGATTAGCGATTTGCTGGCTCCCAGTTGAGGTCATCTGTTGTTGTTAGTTAGTTAGTGGTTCTTACGGATTCGCCCGGACTCGCGATCCAGCATCCACGCACCGGGTGTGTGTGTGTGCATGAAGGATCGGCTCGGGGAAGGGGCGCTGGGTCGTGTGTTAGTGTTAGTGTCAGTGGGTGTGGTGGGTGGGCGTGGTTATTGGCATACCTCAATGTGGTTATTGCGATTGTAGTGCAAATTGAGCACGCGATACAATTCACTATCTCCAGCAATCAACAGATCATCGGGTGTCTTGATGCCTTCGGTGACAGCTTGTCGTGCATATTTCTCCATTTGTATGTAGTAGAATTCTCTGCAGATGCGTAGATGAGGAATATGTTTGGATTGGTCAGTATTCTGGTTTTTGGTTTCTTAACTATTCTATGGTGTGGGTTTTATTTTATTTCTTATTTCTTATTTTTTATTTTTATTTTTGTTGTTGTTCAGCATTCAAATTTACAAAATCGCAACGCAAACGAAAGAATAAATAAGGTTCGAACCAAGGCGGGGGATTGGGGAAAACAATAGGGGGAAAGTCGTAAAAGTGGTAAACCAAATTCAAAGGAAATCGCTAATGCTCGCTCTCACTCCCGCTCTGATTCTAGAGGTCCCTCTGCTGGCTTAATGCATTATATTGGATCGCTGTTTGAGTATGACATTATTAATAATTCGCTGCAAACTCTTAGGCGCGCCCCAAGTGCTTCTGGGTGTGTCTGAGTGTGGGGGCGTGGCTCAGTGGCCGTGTGGCTGTGTGGCTGTGTGGCTGTGTGTTTGTGCGGGAGTGTGTAAAGAATTTTTAATAAATCTCAAATGTGCAGCAGCAGCAGCGGCAGCTCGTCTCGTGGTGGTGCAATAACAATTGCAAGTCGAGGCGGCATCTTCTAGCTGCGGTTTCATCCCATTTTCCGGCAGCTGCCTTGGGGGCTGGGGATTTAATTAGCAAGTGCAGCGGGCTGCTTCTGCTGCTGCGTCGCCTTGTTTAGTCAAGTGATTTGTGTGTGGGCTGCCATTCGCATGGGGGATATACCGGATACCGGAGGACATTGTGGGGGTGGTGGCGGACTCTGCTCTCTATATATAGATATATTATGCCTTACTTGGCAACTGTAAGTGATTGCTTGTCTTCCGGCCTGACTGCTCTCCCTCCCTC